>CAMAOC010000344.1:0-55616 GCA_945859555.1 Megachile ligniseca
ATACTGACAGTAACAATAGATAAAGGATAATAATAACAGTTATAGCGATAATAATAATAATAATAAAGACAATAATAATAGTTATCAGGATAAAGACAAGAGGAATTGGGATAATAATAATAGTAATAAGAATAATAATAACAGTTACAGCTATAATAATAATAATAATAATAAGGATAATAATAACAGTTATAGCGATAATAATAATAATAATAATAAGGGCAATAATTATAGTTATAAGGAGAAAGACAAGAGGAATAGGCATAATAATAATAGTAACAAGAATAATAATAACAGTTATAGCGATAATAATAATAGTAATAAGGATAATAGTAATAGATATAAGGATAAAGACAAGAGGAATATTGAAAATAATAATAGTAATAGGAATAATAATAACAGTTATAGCGATAATAATAATAATAATAAGGATAATGATTATAGTTATAAGGAGAAAGACAAGAGGAATAGGCATAATAATAATAGTAACAAGAATAATAATAACAGTTATAGCGATAATAATAATAATAATAAGGATAATAATAATAGTTATAAGGATAAAGGCAAGAGTAATACAGACAGTAACAATAGATAAAGGATAATAATAACAGTTATAGCGATAATAATAATAATAATAAAGACAATAATAATAGTTATCAGGATAAAGACAAGAGGAATTGGGATAATAATAATAGTAATAAGAATAATAATAACAGTTACAGCTATAATAATAATAATAATAAGGATAATAATAACAGTTATAGCGATAATAATAATAGTAATAAGGATAATAATAATAGTAATGTGAATTAGAATAATAGTTATAAGGATAAAGACAAGAGTAATACGGATAGTAATAATAGAACAAGGACAATAATAACAGTTACAGCGATAATAATAATAATAATAAGGGCAATAATAATAGTTATAAGGAGAAAGACAAGAGGAATAGGCATAATAATAATAGTAACAAGAATAATAATAACAGTTATAGCGATAATAATAATAGTAATAAGGATAATAGTAATAGATATAAGGATAAAGACAAGAGGAATATTGATAATAATAATAGTAATAGGAATAATAATAACAGTTATAGCGATAATAATAATAATAATAAGGATAATGATAATAGTTATAAGGATAAAGACAAGGGGAATAGGGATAATAATAATAGTAATAAGAATAATTATAACAGTTATAGCGATAATAAAAACAGTAATAAGGATAATAATAATAGTAATAAGAATAATAATAATAATAGTAATATGAATAAGAATAATAGTTATAAGGATAAAGACAAGAGGAATATTGATAATAATAATAGTAATAGGAATAATAATAACAGTTATAGCGATAATAATAATAACAATAAGGATAATGATGATAGTTATAAGGAGAAAGACAAGAGGAATAGGCATAATAATAATAGTAACAAGAATAATAATAACAGTTATAGCGATAATAATAATAATAATGAAGACAATAATAATAGTTATCAGGATAAAGACAAGAGGAATTGGGATAATAATAATAGTAATAAGAATAATAATAACAGTTACAGCTATAATAATAATAATAATAAGGATAATAATAACAGTTATAGCGATAATAATAATAGTAATAAGGATAATAATAATAGTTATAAGGATAAAGACAAGAGGAATAGGTATAATAATAATAGTAATAAGAATAATATTAACAGTTATAGCGATAATAATAATAATAATAAAGACAATAATAATAGTTATCAGGATAAAGACAAGAGGAATTGGGATAATAATAATAGTAATAAGAATAATAATAACAGTTACAGCTGTAATAATAATAATAATAAGGATAATAATAACAGTTATAGCGATATTAAAAAAAGCAATAAGGATAATAATAACACTTATAGCGATAATAAAAATAGTAATAAGGATAATAATAATAGTAATAAGGATAGTAATAATAGAACAAGGACAATAATAACAGTTATAGCGACAATAATAATAATAATAAGGGCAATAATAGTAGTTATAAGGAGAAAGACAAGAGGAATAGGCATAATAATAATAGTAACAAGAATAATAATAACAGTTATAGCGATAATAATAATAGTAATAAGGATAATAGTAATAGATATAAGGATAAAGACAAGAGTAATACGGATAGTCACAATAGAATAAGGATAATAATAACAGTTATAGCGATAATAATAATAGTAATAAGGATAATAATAATAGTTATAAGGATAAAGACAAGAGGAATAGGTATAATAATAATAGTAATAAGAATAATATTAACAGTTATAGCGATAATAATAATTATAATAAGGATAACGATAATTGTTATAAGGATAAAGACATGGGGAATGGGGATAATAATATTAGTAATAAGAATAGTAATAACAGTAATAGTGATAATAATAACATTTATAGCGATAATAATAATAGTAATAAGGATAATAATAATAGTTATAAGGATAAAGACAAGAGGAATAGGTATAATAATAATAGTAATAAGAATAATATTAACAGTTATAGCGCTAATAATAATAGCAATAAGGATAATAATAATAGTTATAAGGATAAAGAGAAGGGGAATGGGGATAATAATAATAGTAATAAGAATAATTATAACAGTTATAGCGAGAATAAAAACAGTTATAAGAATAAAGACCAGAGGAATAGGGATAGTAACAATAGAATAAGGATAATAATAACAGTTATAGCGATAATAATAATAATAATAAGGATAATAATAATAGTTATAAGGATAAAGACAAGAGTAATACGGATAGAAACAATAGAATGAGGATAATAATAACAGTTATAGCGATAATAATAATAGTAATAAGGATAAGAATAACAGTTATAGCGATAATAATAATTATAATAACGATAATAACTATAGTTATAAGGATAAATGCAAGAGTAATACGGATAGTAATAACAGCAACCAGAATAATAATAACACTTATAACGATAATAAAAATAGTATTAAGGATAATAATAACAGTTATAGCGATAATAATTATAGTAATAAGGATTAATAATATTAGTTATAAGGATAAAGAGGAGAGTAATACGGATAGTAACAATAGAATAAGGATAAAAATGACAGTTATAGCGATAATAATAATAATAATAATAAGGATAATAATAATAGTATCAAGGATAATAATAACAGTTATAGCGATAATAATAATAGTAACAAGAATAATAATAACAGTTATAGCGATAATAATAATAGTATTCAGGATAATTATAACAGTTGTAGCAATAATAATAATAGTAATAAGGATAATAATAATAGTTATAAGGATAAAGACAAGAGGAATAGTGATAATAATAATAGTAATAGGAAAAATAATAACAGTTATGTCGATAATAATGATAATAATAAGGATAATAATAATAGTTATAAGGATAAAGGCAAGAGTAATACAGACAGTAACAATAGATAAAGGATAATAATAACAGTTATAGCGATAATAATAATAATAATAAAGACAATAATAATAGTTATCAGGATAAAGACAAGAGGAATTGGGATAATAATAATAGTAATAAGAATAATAATAACAGTTACAGCTATAATAATAATAATAATAATAAGGATAATAATAACAGTTATAGCGATAATAATAATAATAATAATAAGGGCAATAATTATAGTTATAAGGAGAAAGACAAGAGGAATAGGCATAATAATAATAGTAACAAGAATAATAATAACAGTTATAGCGATAATAATAATAGTAATAAGGATAATAGTAATAGATATAAGGATAAAGACAAGAGGAATATTGAAAATAATAATAGTAATAGGAATAATAATAACAGTTATAGCGATAATAATAATAATAATAAGGATAATGATTATAGTTATAAGGAGAAAGACAAGAGGAATAGGCATAATAATAATAGTAACAAGAATAATAATAACAGTTATAGCGATAATAATAATAATAATAAGGATAATAATAATAGTTATAAGGATAAAGGCAAGAGTAATACAGACAGTAACAATAGATAAAGGATAATAATAACAGTTATAGCGATAATAATAATAATAATAAAGACAATAATAATAGTTATCAGGATAAAGACAAGAGGAATTGGGATAATAATAATAGTAATAAGAATAATAATAACAGTTACAGCTATAATAATAATAATAATAAGGATAATAATAACAGTTATAGCGATAATAATAATAGTAATAAGGATAATAATAATAGTAATGTGAATTAGAATAATAGTTATAAGGATAAAGACAAGAGTAATACGGATAGTAATAATAGAACAAGGACAATAATAACAGTTACAGCGATAATAATAATAATAATAAGGGCAATAATAATAGTTATAAGGAGAAAGACAAGAGGAATAGGCATAATAATAATAGTAACAAGAATAATAATAACAGTTATAGCGATAATAATAATAGTAATAAGGATAATAGTAATAGATATAAGGATAAAGACAAGAGGAATATTGATAATAATAATAGTAATAGGAATAATAATAACAGTTATAGCGATAATAATAATAATAATAAGGATAATGATAATAGTTATAAGGATAAAGACAAGGGGAATAGGGATAATAATAATAGTAATAAGAATAATTATAACAGTTATAGCGATAATAAAAACAGTAATAAGGATAATAATAATAGTAATAAGAATAATAATAATAATAGTAATATGAATAAGAATAATAGTTATAAGGATAAAGACAAGAGGAATATTGATAATAATAATAGTAATAGGAATAATAATAACAGTTATAGCGATAATAATAATAACAATAAGGATAATGATGATAGTTATAAGGAGAAAGACAAGAGGAATAGGCATAATAATAATAGTAACAAGAATAATAATAACAGTTATAGCGATAATAATAATAATAATGAAGACAATAATAATAGTTATCAGGATAAAGACAAGAGGAATTGGGATAATAATAATAGTAATAAGAATAATAATAACAGTTACAGCTATAATAATAATAATAATAAGGATAATAATAACAGTTATAGCGATAATAATAATAGTAATAAGGATAATAATAATAGTTATAAGGATAAAGACAAGAGGAATAGGTATAATAATAATAGTAATAAGAATAATATTAACAGTTATAGCGATAATAATAATAATAATAAAGACAATAATAATAGTTATCAGGATAAAGACAAGAGGAATTGGGATAATAATAATAGTAATAAGAATAACAATAACAGTTACAGCTATAATAATAATAATAATAAGGATAATAATAACAGTTATAGCGATATTAAAAAAAGTAATAAGGATAATAATAACAGTTATAGCGATAATAATAATAGTAATAAGGATAATAATAATAGTAATATGAATAAGAATAATAGTTATAAGGATAAAGACAAGAGGAATAGGTATAATAATAATAGTAATACGAATAATATTAACAGTTATAGCGCTAATAATAATAGCAATAAGGATAATAATAATAGTTATAAGGATAAAGACAAGGGGAATGGGGATAATAATAATAGTAATAAGAATAATAATAACAGTTATAGCGATAATAAAAATAGTAATAAGGATAATAATAATAGTAATAAGGATAATAATAATAGTAATAAGGATAATAATAATTGTAATATGAATAAGAATAATAGTTATAAGGATAAAGACAAGAGTAATACGGATAGTCACAATAGAATAAGGATAATAATAACAGTTATAGCGATAATAATAATAGTAATAGCAATAATAATAACAGTTATAGCGATAATAATAATAATAATGATAAGGGCAATAATAATAGTTATAAGGAGAAAGACAAGAGGAACAGGGATAATAATAATAGTAACAAGAATAATAATAACAGTTATAGCGATAATAATAATAGTAATAAGGATAATAATAATAGTTATAAGGATAAAGACAAGAGGAATAGGGATAATAATAATAGTAATAGGAATAATAATAACAGTTATAGCGATAATAATAATAATAATAAGGATAATGATAATAGTTATAAGGATAAAGACAAGGGGAATGGGGATAATAATAATAGTAATAAGAATAATAATAACAGTTATAGCGATAATAAAAATAGTAATAAGGATAATAATAATAGTAATAAGGATAATAATAATAGTAATAGGAATAATAATAACAGTTACAGCGATAATAATAATAATAATAAGGATAATGATAATAGTAATAAGGATAATAATAATAGTAATATGAATAAGAATAATAGTAATAAGGATAAAGACAAGAGTAATACGGATAGTCACAATAGAATAAGGATAATAATAACAGTTATAGCGATAATAATAATAGTAATAAGGATAATAATAATAGTTATAAGGATAAAGACAAGAGGAATAGGTATAATAATAATAGTAATAAGAATAATATTAACAGTTATAGCGATAATAATAATAATAATAAAGACAATAATAATAGTTATCACTATAAAGACAAGAGGAATTGGGATAATAATAATAGTAATAAGAATAATAATAACAGTTACAGCTATAATAATAATAATAATAAGGATAATAATAACAGTTATAGCGATATTAAAAAAAGTAATAAGGATAATAATAACAGTTATAGCGATAATAATAATAGTAATAAGGATAATAATAATAGTAATATGAATAAGAATAATAGTTATAAGGATAAAGACAAGAGTAATACGGATAGTCACAATAGAATAAGGATAATAATAACAGTTATAGCGATAATAATAATAGTAATAGCAATAATAATAACAGTTATAGCGATAATAATAATAATAATAAGGGCAACAATAATAGTTATAAGCAGAAAGACAAGAGGAACAGGGATAATAATAATAGTAACAAGAATAATAATAACAGTTATAGCGATAATAATAATAGTAATAAGGATAATAATAATAGTTATAAGGATAAAGACAAGAGGAATAGGGATAATAATATTAGTAATAAGAATAGTAATAACAGTAATAGTGATAATAATAACATTTATAGCGATAATAATAATAGATATAAGTATAGGAATAACAGTTATAAGGATAAAGAGCAGAGTAATACGGATAGTAATAATAGTATAAGGACAATAATAACAGTTATAGCGATAATAATAATAGTAACAAGGCAATAATAATAGTTATAAGGAGAAAGACAAGAGGAATAGGGATGATAATAATAGTAACAAGAATAATAATAACAGTTATAGCGATAATAATAATAGTAATAGCAATAATAATAACAGTTATAGCGATAATAATAATAGTAATGAGATTAATAATAATAATCGTTATAAGGATAAAGACAAGAGGAATAGGGATAATAATAATAGTAATAGGAATAATAATAACAGTGATTGCGATAATAATAATAATAATAAGGATAATGATCATAGTTATAAAGATAAAGACAAGGGGAATGGGGATAATAATAATAGTAATAAGAATAATAACAACAGTTATAGCGATAATCATAATAGTAATAAGGATAACAATAACAGATATAGCGATAATAATAATAGATATAAGTATAGGAATAACAGTTATAAGGATAAAGAGAAGAGTAATACGGATAGTAATAATAGTAATATGAATAAGAATAATAGTAATAAGGATAAAGACAAGAGTAATACGGATAGTCACAATAGAATAAGGATAATAATAACAGTTATAGCGATAATAATAATAGTAATAAGGGCAATAATAATAGTTATAAGGAGAAAGACAAGAGGAATAGGGATAATAATAATAGTAACAAGAATAATAATAACAGTCATAGCGATAATAATAATAGTAATAGGAATAATAATAACAGTTATAGCGATAATAATAATAGTATTCATGATAATAATAACAGTTATAGCAATAATAATAATAGTAATAAGGATAATAATAATAGTTATAAGGATAAAGACAAGAGGAATAGGGATAATAATAATAGTAATAGGAAAAATAATAACAGCTATAGCGATAATAATAATAATAATAAGGATAATAATAATAGTTATAAGGATAAAGACAAGAGTAATGCGGACAGTAACAATAGAATAAGGATAATAATAACAGTTATAGCGATAATAATAATAATAATAATAAGGATAATAATAGTAGTTATGAGTATAAAGACAAAGAGTAATACGGATAGAAACAATAGAATAAGGATAATAATAACAGTTATAGCGATAATAATAATAGTAATAAGGATGAATAATAATAGTTATAAGGAGAAAGACAAGAAGAATAAGGATAATAATAATAGTAATAGGAATAAAAATAACAGTTATAGCGATAATAATAATAGTAATAAGGACAACAATAACAGTTATAGCGATAATAATAATAATAATAACGATAATAATAATAGTTATAAGGAGAAAGACAAGAGGAATAGGGATGATAATAATAGTAACAAGAATAATAATAATAGTTATAAAGATAAAGACAAGAGTAATGCGGACAGTAACAATAGAATAAGGATAATAATAACAGTTATAGCGATAATCATAATAATAATAATGATAATAATAATAGTTATAAGGATAAAGGCAAGAGTAATACGGATAGTAATAATAGTAACAAGAATAATAATAACAGTTATAACGATAATAATAATAGTTATAAGGAGAAAGACAAGAGGAATAGGGATGATAATAATATTAACAAGAATAATAATAACAGTTATAGCGATAATAATAATAGTAATAAGGATAATAATAATAGTTATAAGGATAAAGACAAGAGTAATGCGGACAGTAACAATAGAATAAGGATAATAATAACAGTTATAGCGATAATCAAAATAATAATAATGATAATAATAATAGTTATAAGGATAAAGGCAAGAGTAATACGGATAGTAATAATAGTAACAAGAATAATAATAACAGTTATAACGATAATAATAATAGTATTAAGGATAATAATAACAGTCATAGCGATAATAATAATAGTAATAAGGATGAATAATAATAGTTATAAGGAGAAAGACAAGAAGAATAGGGATAATAATAATAGTAATAGGAATAAAAATAACAGTTATAGCGATAATAATAATAGTAATAAGGACAACAATAACAGTTATAGCGATAATAATAATAATAATAACGATAATAATAATAGTTATAAGGAGAAAGACAAGAGGAATAGGGATGATAATAATAGTAACAAGAATAATAATAATAGTTATAAAGATAAAGACAAGAGTAATGCGGACAGTAACAATAGAATAAGGATAATAATAACAGTTATAGCGATAATCATAATAATAATAATGATAATAATAATAGTTATAAGGATAAAGGCAAGAGTAATACGGATAGTAATAATAGTAACAAGAATAATAATAACAGTTATAACGATAATAATAATAGTTATAAGGAGAAAGACAAGAGGAATAGGGATGATAATAATATTAACAAGAATAATAATAACAGTTATAGCGATAATAATAATAGTAATAAGGATAATAATAATAGTTATAAGGATAAAGACAAGAGTAATGCGGACAGTAACAATAGAATAAGGATAATAATAACAGTTATAGCGATAATCAAAATAATAATAATGATAATAATAATAGTTATAAGGATAAAGGCAAGAGTAATACGGATAGTAATAATAGTAACAAGAATAATAATAACAGTTATAACGATAATAATAATAGTATTAAGGATAATAATAATAGTTATAAGGATAAAGACAAGAGGAATAGGGATAATAATAATAGTAATTGGAAAAATATTAACAGTTATAGCGATAATAATAATAATAATAAGGATAATAATAATAGTTATAAGGATAAAGACAAGAGTAATGCGGACAGTAACAATAGAATACGGATAATAATAACAGTTATAGCGATAATAATAATAATAATAATGATAATAATAATAGTTATAAGGATAAAGGCAAGAGTAATAATACGGATAGTAATAATAGTAACAAGAATAATAATAACAGTTATAACGATAATAATAATAGTATTAAGGATAATAATAACAGTCATAGCGATAAGAATAATAGTAATAAGGATGAATAATAATAGTTATAAGGAGAAAGACAAGAGGAAAAGGGATAATAATAATAGTAATAGGAATAATAATAACAGTTATAGCGATAATAATAATAGTAATAAGGATAATAATAATAGTTATAAGGATAAAGACAAGAGGAATAGGGATAATAATAATAGTAATAGGAAAAATATTAACAGTTATAGCGATAATAATAATAATAATAACGATAATAATAATAGTTATAAGGATAAAGGCAAGAGTAATACGGATAGTAATAATAGTAACAAGAATAATAATAACAGTTATAACGATAATAATAATAGTATTAAGGATAATAATAACAGTCATAGCGATAATAATAATAGTAATAAGGATGAATAATAATAGTTATACGGAGAAAGACAAGAGGAATAGCGATAATAATAATAGTAATAGGAATAATAATAACAGTTATAGCGATAATAATAATAATAATAACGATAATAATAATAGTTATAAGGATAAAGGCAAGAGTAATACGGATAGTAATAATAGTAACAAGAATAATAATAACAGTTATAACGATAATAATAATAGTATTAAGGATAATAATAACAGTCATAGCGATAAGAATAATAGTAATAAGGATGAATAATAATAGTTATAAGGAGAAAGACAAGAGGAAAAGGGATAATAATAATAGTAATAGGAATAATAATAACAGTTATAGCGATAATAATAATAGTAATAAGGATAACAATAACAGTTATAGCGATAATAATAATAATAATAAGGATAATAATAGTAGTTATGAGGATAAGGACAAGAGTAATACGGATAGAAACAATAGAATAAGGATAATAATCACAGTTATAGCGATAATAATAATAGTAATAAGGATAACAATAACAGTTATAGCGATAATAATAATAATAATAATGACGATAATAATAATAGTTATAAGGATAAAGGCAAGAGTAATACGGATAGTAATAATAGTAACAAGAATAATAATAACAGTTATAGCGATAATAATAATAGTAATAGCAATAATACTAACAGTTATAGCGATAATAATAATAGTAATAAGGATAATAATAATAGTTATAAGGATAATAATAATAGTAATATGAATAAGAATAATAGTTATAAGCATAAAGACAAGAGTAATACGGATAGTGAGAATAGAATAAGGATAATAATAACAGTTATGTCGATAATAATAATAATAATAATAACCATAATAATATTGGTTATAAGTATAAAGCCAAGAATAATACGGATAGTAACAATAGAATAAGGATAATAATAACAGTTATAGCGATAATAATAATAATAATAAGGATAATGATAATAGTTATAAGGATAAAAACATGGGGAATGGGGATAATTATATTAGTAATAAGAATAGCAATAACAGTAATAGTGATAATAATAACATTTATAGCGATAATAATAATAGATATAAGTATAGGAATAACAGTTGTAAGGATAAAGAGAAGAGTAATACGGATAGTAATAATAGTATAAGGACAATAATAACAGTTATAGCGATAATAATAATAGTAATAAGGGCAATAATTATAGTTATGAGGAGAAACACAAGAGGAATAGGGATAATAATAATAGTAACAAGAATAATAATAACAGTTATAGCGATAATAATAATAGTAATAGCAATAATACTAACAGTTATAGCGATAATAATAATAGTAATAAGGATAATAATAATAGTTATAAGGATAATAATAATAGTAATATGAATAAGAATAATAGTTATAAGCATAAAGACAAGAGTAATACGGATAGTGAGAATAGAATAAGGATAATAATAACAGTTATGTCGATAATAATAATAATAATAATAATCATAATAATATTGGTTATAAGGATAAAGACAAGAATAATACGGATAGTATCAATAGAATAAGGATAATAATAACAGTTATAGCGATAATAATAATAATAATAAGGATAATAATAGTAGTTATGAGGATAAAGACAAGAGTAATACGGATAGAAACAATAGAATAAGGATAATAATCACAGTTATAGCGATAATAATAATAGTAATAAGGATAACAATAACAGTTATAGCGATAATAATAATAATAATAATAACGATAATAATAATAGTTATAAGGATAAAGGCAAGAGTAATACGGATAGTAATAATAGTAACAAGAATAATAATAACAGTTATAACGATAATAATAATAGTATTAAGGATAATAATAACAGTCATAGCGATAATAATAATAGTAATAAGGATGAATAATAATAGTTATAAGGAGAAAGACAAGAGGAATAGGGATGATAATAATAGTAACAAGAATAATAATAACAGTTATAACGATAATAATAATAGTATTAAGGATAATAATAACAGTCATAGCGATAATAATAATAGTAATAAGGATGAATAATAATAGTTATAAGGAGAAAGACAAGAGGAATAGGGATGATAATAATAGTAACAAGAATAATAATAACAGTTATAACGATAATAATAATAGTATTAAGGATAATAATAACAGTCATAGCGATAATAATAATAGTAATAAGGATAAAGACAAGAGTAATGCGGACAGTAACAATAGAATAGGGATAATAATAACAGTTATAGCGATAATAATAATAATAATAATGATAATAATAATAGTTATAAGGATAAAGGCAAGAGTAATAATACGGATAGTAATAATAGTAACAAGAATAATAATAACAGTTATAACGATAATAATAATAGTATTAAGGATAATAATAACAGTCATAGCGATAAGAATAATAGTAATAAGGATGAATAATAATAGTTATAAGGAGAAAGACAAGAGGAAAAGGGATAATAATAATAGTAATAGGAATAATAATAACAGTTATAGCGATAATAATAATAATAATAAGGATAATGATAATAGTTATAAGGATAAAAACATGGGGAATGGGGATAATTATATTAGTAATAAGAATAGCAATAACAGTAATAGTGATAATAATAACATTTATAGCGATAATAATAATAGATATAAGTATAGGAATAACAGTTGTAAGGATAAAGAGAAGAGTAATACGGATAGTAATAATAGTATAAGGACAATAATAACAGTTATAGCGATAATAATGATAGTAATAAGGGCAATAATAATAGTTATGAGGAGAAACACAAGAGGAATAGGGATAATAATAATAGTAACAAGAATAATAATAACAGTTATAGCGATAATAATAATAGTAATAGCAATAATACTAACAGTTATAGCGATAATAATAATAGTAATAAGGATAATAATAATAGTTATAAGGATAAAGACAAGAGGAATAGGGATAATAATAATAGTAATAGGAAAAATATTAACAGTTATAGCGATAATAATAATAATAATAACGATAATAATAATAGTTATAAGGATAAAGGCAAGAGTAATACGGATAGTAATAATAGTAACAAGAATAATAATAACAGTTATAACGATAATAATAATAGTATTAAGGATAATAATAACAGTCATAGCGATAATAATAATAGTAATAAGGATGAATAATAATAGTTATAAGGAGAAAGACAAGAGGAATAGCGATAATAATAATAGTAATAGGAATAATAATAACAGTTATAGCGATAATAATAATAATAATAACGATAATAATAATAGTTATAAGGATAAAGGCAAGAGTAATACGGATAGTAATAATAGTAACAAGAATAATAATAACAGTTATAACGATAATAATAATAGTATTAAGGATAATAATAACAGTCATAGCGATAAGAATAATAGTAATAAGGATGAATAATAATAGTTATAAGGAGAAAGACAAGAGGAAAAGGGATAATAATAATAGTAATAGGAATAATAATAACAGTTATAGCGATAATAATAATAGTAATAAGGATAACAATAACAGTTATAGCGATAATAATAATAATAATAATGACGATAATAATAATAGTTATAAGGATAAAGGCAAGAGTAATACGGATAGTAATAATAGTAACAAGAATAATAATAACAGTTATAGCGATAATAATAATAGTAATAGCAATAATACTAACAGTTATAGCGATAATAATAATAGTAATAAGGATAATAATAATAGTTATAAGGATAATAATAATAGTAATATGAATAAGAATAATAGTTATAAGCATAAAGACAAGAGTAATACGGATAGTGAGAATAGAATAAGGATAATAATAACAGTTATGTCGATAATAATAATAATAATAATAACCATAATAATATTGGTTATAAGTATAAAGCCAAGAATAATACGGATAGTAACAATAGAATAAGGATAATAATAACAGTTATAGCGATAATAATAATAATAATAAGGATAATAATAGTAGTTATGAGGATAAAGACAAGAGTAATACGGATAGAAACAATAGAATAAGAATAATAATTACAGTTATAGCGATAATAATAATAGTAATAAGGATAACAATAACAGTTATAGCGATAATAATAATAATAATAATAACGATAATAATAATAGTTATAAGGATAAAGGCAAGAGTAATACGGATAGTAATAATAGTAACAAGAAAAATAATAACAGTTATAACGATAATAATAATAGTATTAAGGATAATAATAACAGTCATAGCGATAATAATAATAGTAATAAGGATGAATAATAATAGTTATAAGGAGAAAGACAAGAGGAATAGGGATGATAATAATAGTAACAAGAATAATAATAACAGTTATAGCGATAGTAATAATAGTAATAAGGATAATAATAATACTTATAAGGATAAAGACAAGAGGAATAGGGATAATAATAATAGTAATAGGAATAATAATAACAGTTATAGCGATAATAATAATAATAATAAGGATAATGATAAAAGTTATAAGGATAAAGACATGGGGAATGGGGATAATAATATTAGTAATAAGAATAGTAATAACAGTAATAGTGATAATAATAACATTTATAGCGATAATAATAATAGATATAAGTATAGGAATAACAGTTATAAGGATAAAGAGAAGAGTAATACGGATAGTAATAATAGTATAAGGACAATAATAACAGTTATAGCGATAATAATAATAGTAATAAGGATAATAATAATATTTATAAAGATAATAATAATAGTAATATGAATAAGAATAATAGTTATAAGGATAAAGACAAGAGTAATACGGATAGTCAGAATAGAATAAGGATAATAATAACAGTTACAGCGAAAATAATAATAATAAGGATAATAATAATAGTTATGAGGATAAAGACAAGAGTAATACGGATAGAAACAATAGAATAAGGATAATAATAACAGTTATAGCGATAATAATAATAGTAATAAGGATAACAATAACAGTTATAGCGATAATAATAATAATAATAACGATAATAATAATAGTTATAAGGATAAAGGCAAGAGTAATACGGATCGTAGTAATAGTGACAAGAATAATAATAACAGTTATAACGATAATAATAATAGTATTAAGGATAATAATAACAGTCATAGCGATAAGAATAATAGTAATAAGGATGAATAATAATAGTTATAAGGAGAAAGACAAGAGGAAAAGGGATAATAATAATAGTAATAGGAATAATAATAACAGTTATAGCGATAATAATAATAATAATAAGGATAATGATAATAGTTATAAGGATAAAAACATGGGGAATGGGGATAATTATATTAGTAATAAGAATAGCAATAACAGTAATAGTGATAATAATAACATTTATAGCGATAATAATAATAGATATAAGTATAGGAATAACAGTTGTAAGGATAAAGAGAAGAGTAATACGGATAGTAATAATAGTATAAGGACAATAATAACAGTTATAGCGATAATAATAATAGTAATAAGGGCAATAATTATAGTTATGAGGAGAAACACAAGAGGAATAGGGATAATAATAATAGTAACAAGAATAATAATAACAGTTATAGCGATAATAATAATAGTAATAGCAATAATACTAACAGTTATAGCGATAATAATAATAGTAATAAGGATAATAATAATAGTTATAAGGATAATAATAATAGTAATATGAATAAGAATAATAGTTATAAGCATAAAGACAAGAGTAATACGGATAGTGAGAATAGAATAAGGATAATAATAACAGTTATGTCGATAATAATAATAATAATAATAATCATAATAATATTGGTTATAAGGATAAAGACAAGAATAATACGGATAGTATCAATAGAATAAGGATAATAATAACAGTTATAGCGATAATAATAATAATAATAAGGATAATAATAGTAGTTATGAGGATAAAGACAAGAGTAATACGGATAGAAACAATAGAATAAGGATAATAATCACAGTTATAGCGATAATAATAATAGTAATAAGGATAACAATAACAGTTATAGCGATAATAATAATAATAATAATAACGATAATAATAATAGTTATAAGGATAAAGGCAAGAGTAATACGGATAGTAATAATAGTAACAAGAATAATAATAACAGTTATAACGATAATAATAATAGTATTAAGGATAATAATAACAGTCATAGCGATAATAATAATAGTAATAAGGATGAATAATAATAGTTATAAGGAGAAAGACAAGAGGAATAGGGATGATAATAATAGTAACAAGAATAATAATAACAGTTATAACGATAATAATAATAGTATTAAGGATAATAATAACAGTCATAGCGATAATAATAATAGTAATAAGGATGAATAATAATAGTTATAAGGAGAAAGACAAGAGGAATAGGGATGATAATAATAGTAACAAGAATAATAATAACAGTTATAACGATAATAATAATAGTATTAAGGATAATAATAACAGTCATAGCGATAATAATAATAGTAATAAGGATAAAGACAAGAGTAATGCGGACAGTAACAATAGAATAGGGATAATAATAACAGTTATAGCGATAATAATAATAATAATAATGATAATAATAATAGTTATAAGGATAAAGGCAAGAGTAATAATACGGATAGTAATAATAGTAACAAGAATAATAATAACAGTTATAACGATAATAATAATAGTATTAAGGATAATAATAACAGTCATAGCGATAAGAATAATAGTAATAAGGATGAATAATAATAGTTATAAGGAGAAAGACAAGAGGAAAAGGGATAATAATAATAGTAATAGGAATAATAATAACAGTTATAGCGATAATAATAATAATAATAAGGATAATGATAATAGTTATAAGGATAAAAACATGGGGAATGGGGATAATTATATTAGTAATAAGAATAGCAATAACAGTAATAGTGATAATAATAACATTTATAGCGATAATAATAATAGATATAAGTATAGGAATAACAGTTGTAAGGATAAAGAGAAGAGTAATACGGATAGTAATAATAGTATAAGGACAATAATAACAGTTATAGCGATAATAATGATAGTAATAAGGGCAATAATAATAGTTATGAGGAGAAACACAAGAGGAATAGGGATAATAATAATAGTAACAAGAATAATAATAACAGTTATAGCGATAATAATAATAGTAATAGCAATAATACTAACAGTTATAGCGATAATAATAATAGTAATAAGGATAACAATAACAGTTATAGCGATAATAATAATAATAATAATAACGATAATAATAATAGTTATAAGGATAAAGGCAAGAGTAATACGGATAGTAATAATAGTAACAAGAATAATAATAACAGTTATAGCGATAATAATAATAGTAATAGCAATAATACTAACAGTTATAGCGATAATAATAATAGTAATAAGGATAATAATAATAGTTATAAGGATAATAATAATAGTAATATGAATAAGAATAATAGTTATAAGCATAAAGACAAGAGTAATACGGATAGTGAGAATAGAATAAGGATAATAATAACAGTTATGTCGATAATAATAATAATAATAATAACCATAATAATATTGGTTATAAGTATAAAGCCAAGAATAATACGGATAGTAACAATAGAATAAGGATAATAATAACAGTTATAGCGATAATAATAATAATAATAAGGATAATAATAGTAGTTATGAGGATAAAGACAAGAGTAATACGGATAGAAACAATAGAATAAGAATAATAATTACAGTTATAGCGATAATAATAATAGTAATAAGGATAACAATAACAGTTATAGCGATAATAATAATAATAATAATAACGATAATAATAATAGTTATAAGGATAAAGGCAAGAGTAATACGGATAGTAATAATAGTAACAAGAATAATAATAACAGTTATAACGATAATAATAATAGTATTAAGGATAATAATAACAGTCATAGCGATAATAATAATAGTAATAAGGATGAATAATAATAGTTATAAGGAGAAAGACAAGAGGAATAGCGATAATAATAATAGTAATAGGAATAATAATAACAGTTATAGCGATAATAATAATAATAATAAGGATAATAATAATAGTTATAAGGATAAAGACAAGAGTAATGCGGACAGTAACAATAGAATACGGATAATAATAACAGTTATAGCGATAATAATAATAATAATAATGATAATAATAATAGTTATAAGGATAAAGGCAAGAGTAATAATACGGATAGTAATAATAGTAACAAGAATAATAATAACAGTTATAACGATAATAATAATAGTATTAAGGATAATAATAACAGTCATAGCGATAAGAATAATAGTAATAAGGATGAATAATAATAGTTATAAGGAGAAAGGCAAGAGGAAAAGGGATAATAATAATAGTAATAGGAATAATAATAACAGTTATAGCGATAATAATAATAGTAATAAGGATAATAATAATAGTTATAAGGATAAAGACAAGAGGAATAGGGATAATAATAATAGTAATAGGAAAAATATTAACAGTTATAGCGATAATAATAATAATAATAACGATAATAATAATAGTTATAAGGATAAAGGCAAGAGTAATACGGATAGTAATAATAGTAACAAGAATAATAATAACAGTTATAACGATAATAATAATAGTATTAAGGATAATAATAACAGTCATAGCGATAATAATAATAGTAATAAGGATGAATAATAATAGTTATAAGGAGAAAGACAAGAGGAATAGCGATAATAATAATAGTAATAGGAATAATAATAACAGTTATAGCGATAATAATAATAATAATAACGATAATAATAATAGTTATAAGGATAAAGGCAAGAGTAATACGGATAGTAATAATAGTAACAAGAATAATAATAACAGTTATAACGATAATAATAATAGTATTAAGGATAATAATAACAGTCATAGCGATAAGAATAATAGTAATAAGGATGAATAATAATAGTTATAAGGAGAAAGACAAGAGGAAAAGGGATAATAATAATAGTAATAGGAATAATAATAACAGTTATAGCGATAATAATAATAGTAATAAGGATAACAATAACAGTTATAGCGATAATAATAATAATAATAAGGATAATAATAGTAGTTATGAGGATAAGGACAAGAGTAATACGGATAGAAACAATAGAATAAGGATAATAATCACAGTTATAGCGATAATAATAATAGTAATAAGGATAACAATAACAGTTATAGCGATAATAATAATAATAATAATGACGATAATAATAATAGTTATAAGGATAAAGGCAAGAGTAATACGGATAGTAATAATAGTAACAAGAATAATAATAACAGTTATAGCGATAATAATAATAGTAATAGCAATAATACTAACAGTTATAGCGATAATAATAATAGTAATAAGGATAATAATAATAGTTATAAGGATAATAATAATAGTAATATGAATAAGAATAATAGTTATAAGCATAAAGACAAGAGTAATACGGATAGTGAGAATAGAATAAGGATAATAATAACAGTTATGTCGATAATAATAATAATAATAATAACCATAATAATATTGGTTATAAGTATAAAGCCAAGAATAATACGGATAGTAACAATAGAATAAGGATAATAATAACAGTTATAGCGATAATAATAATAATAATAAGGATAATAATAGTAGTTATGAGGATAAAGACAAGAGTAATACGGATAGAAACAATAGAATAAGAATAATAATTACAGTTATAGCGATAATAATAATAGTAATAAGGATAACAATAACAGTTATAGCGATAATAATAATAATAATAATAACGATAATAATAATAGTTATAAGGATAAAGGCAAGAGTAATACGGATAGTAATAATAGTAACAAGAAAAATAATAACAGTTATAACGATAATAATAATAGTATTAAGGATAATAATAACAGTCATAGCGATAATAATAATAGTAATAAGGATGAATAATAATAGTTATAAGGAGAAAGACAAGAGGAATAGGGATGATAATAATAGTAACAAGAATAATAATAACAGTTATAGCGATAGTAATAATAGTAATAAGGATAATAATAATACTTATAAGGATAAAGACAAGAGGAATAGGGATAATAATAATAGTAATAGGAATAATAATAACAGTTATAGCGATAATAATAATAATAATAAGGATAATGATAAAAGTTATAAGGATAAAGACATGGGGAATGGGGATAATAATATTAGTAATAAGAATAGTAATAACAGTAATAGTGATAATAATAACATTTATAGCGATAATAATAATAGATATAAGTATAGGAATAACAGTTATAAGGATAAAGAGAAGAGTAATACGGATAGTAATAATAGTATAAGGACAATAATAACAGTTATAGCGATAATAATAATAGTAATAAGGATAATAATAATATTTATAAAGATAATAATAATAGTAATATGAATAAGAATAATAGTTATAAGGATAAAGACAAGAGTAATACGGATAGTCAGAATAGAATAAGGATAATAATAACAGTTACAGCGAAAATAATAATAATAAGGATAATAATAATAGTTATGAGGATAAAGACAAGAGTAATACGGATAGAAACAATAGAATAAGGATAATAATAACAGTTATAGCGATAATAATAATAGTAATAAGGATAACAATAACAGTTATAGCGATAATAATAATAATAATAACGATAATAATAATAGTTATAAGGATAAAGGCAAGAGTAATACGGATCGTAGTAATAGTGACAAGAATAATAATAACGGTTATAACGATAATAATAATAGTATTAAGGATAATAATAACAGTCATAGCGATAATAATAATAGTAATAAGGATAAAGACAAGAGTAATGCGGACAGTAACAATAGAATAAGGATAATAATAACAGTTATAGCGATAATAATAATGATAATAATAATAGTTATAAGGATAAAGGCAAGAGTAATAATACGGATAGTAATAATAGTAACAAGAATAATAATAACAGTTATAACGATAATAATAATAGTATTAAGGATAATAATAACAGTCATAGCGATAAGAACAATAGTAATAAGGATGAATAATAATAGTTATAAGGAGAAAGACAAGAGGAAAAGGGATAATAATAATAGTAATAGGAATAATAATAACAGTTATAGCGATAATAATAATAATAATAAGGATAATGATAATAGTTATAAGGATAAAAACATGGGGAATGGGGATAATTATATTAGTAATAAGAATAGCAATAACAGTTATAGCGATAATAATAATAATAATAATGATAATAATAATAGTTATAAGGATAAAGGCAAGAGTAATAATACGGATAGTAATAATAGTAACAAGAATAATAATAACAGTTATAACGATAATAATAATAGTATTAAGGATAATAATAACAGTCATAGCGATAAGAATAATAGTAATAAGGATGAATAATAATAGTTATAAGGAGAAAGGCAAGAGGAAAAGGGATAATAATAATAGTAATAGGAATAATAATAACAGTTATAGCGATAATAATAATAGTAATAAGGATAATAATAATAGTTATAAGGATAAAGACAAGAGGAATAGGGATAATAATAATAGTAATAGGAAAAATATTAACAGTTATAGCGATAATAATAATAATAATAACGATAATAATAATAGTTATAAGGATAAAGGCAAGAGTAATACGGATAGTAATAATAGTAACAAGAATAATAATAACAGTTATAACGATAATAATAATAGTATTAAGGATAATAATAACAGTCATAGCGATAATAATAATAGTAATAAGGATGAATAATAATAGTTATAAGGAGAAAGACAAGAGGAATAGCGATAATAATAATAGTAATAGGAATAATAATAACAGTTATAGCGATAATAATAATAATAATAACGATAATAATAATAGTTATAAGGATAAAGGCAAGAGTAATACGGATAGTAATAATAGTAACAAGAATAATAATAACAGTTATAACGATAATAATAATAGTATTAAGGATAATAATAACAGTCATAGCGATAAGAATAATAGTAATAAGGATGAATAATAATAGTTATAAGGAGAAAGACAAGAGGAAAAGGGATAATAATAATAGTAATAGGAATAATAATAACAGTTATAGCGATAATAATAATAGTAATAAGGATAACAATAACAGTTATAGCGATAATAATAATAATAATAAGGATAATAATAGTAGTTATGAGGATAAGGACAAGAGTAATACGGATAGAAACAATAGAATAAGGATAATAATCACAGTTATAGCGATAATAATAATAGTAATAAGGATAACAATAACAGTTATAGCGATAATAATAATAATAATAATGACGATAATAATAATAGTTATAAGGATAAAGGCAAGAGTAATACGGATAGTAATAATAGTAACAAGAATAATAATAACAGTTATAGCGATAATAATAATAGTAATAGCAATAATACTAACAGTTATAGCGATAATAATAATAGTAATAAGGATAATAATAATAGTTATAAGGATAATAATAATAGTAATATGAATAAGAATAATAGTTATAAGCATAAAGACAAGAGTAATACGGATAGTGAGAATAGAATAAGGATAATAATAACAGTTATGTCGATAATAATAATAATAATAATAACCATAATAATATTGGTTATAAGTATAAAGCCAAGAATAATACGGATAGTAACAATAGAATAAGGATAATAATAACAGTTATAGCGATAATAATAATAATAATAAGGATAATAATAGTAGTTATGAGGATAAAGACAAGAGTAATACGGATAGAAACAATAGAATAAGAATAATAATTACAGTTATAGCGATAATAATAATAGTAATAAGGATAACAATAACAGTTATAGCGATAATAATAATAATAATAATAACGATAATAATAATAGTTATAAGGATAAAGGCAAGAGTAATACGGATAGTAATAATAGTAACAAGAAAAATAATAACAGTTATAACGATAATAATAATAGTATTAAGGATAATAATAACAGTCATAGCGATAATAATAATAGTAATAAGGATGAATAATAATAGTTATAAGGAGAAAGACAAGAGGAATAGGGATGATAATAATAGTAACAAGAATAATAATAACAGTTATAGCGATAGTAATAATAGTAATAAGGATAATAATAATACTTATAAGGATAAAGACAAGAGGAATAGGGATAATAATAATAGTAATAGGAATAATAATAACAGTTATAGCGATAATAATAATAATAATAAGGATAATGATAAAAGTTATAAGGATAAAGACATGGGGAATGGGGATAATAATATTAGTAATAAGAATAGTAATAACAGTAATAGTGATAATAATAACATTTATAGCGATAATAATAATAGATATAAGTATAGGAATAACAGTTATAAGGATAAAGAGAAGAGTAATACGGATAGTAATAATAGTATAAGGACAATAATAACAGTTATAGCGATAATAATAATAGTAATAAGGATAATAATAATATTTATAAAGATAATAATAATAGTAATATGAATAAGAATAATAGTTATAAGGATAAAGACAAGAGTAATACGGATAGTCAGAATAGAATAAGGATAATAATAACAGTTACAGCGAAAATAATAATAATAAGGATAATAATAATAGTTATGAGGATAAAGACAAGAGTAATACGGATAGAAACAATAGAATAAGGATAATAATAACAGTTATAGCGATAATAATAATAGTAATAAGGATAACAATAACAGTTATAGCGATAATAATAATAATAATAACGATAATAATAATAGTTATAAGGATAAAGGCAAGAGTAATACGGATCGTAGTAATAGTGACAAGAATAATAATAACGGTTATAACGATAATAATAATAGTATTAAGGATAATAATAACAGTCATAGCGATAATAATAATAGTAATAAGGATAAAGACAAGAGTAATGCGGACAGTAACAATAGAATAAGGATAATAATAACAGTTATAGCGATAATAATAATGATAATAATAATAGTTATAAGGATAAAGGCAAGAGTAATAATACGGATAGTAATAATAGTAACAAGAATAATAATAACAGTTATAACGATAATAATAATAGTATTAAGGATAATAATAACAGTCATAGCGATAAGAACAATAGTAATAAGGATGAATAATAATAGTTATAAGGAGAAAGACAAGAGGAAAAGGGATAATAATAATAGTAATAGGAATAATAATAACAGTTATAGCGATAATAATAATAATAATAAGGATAATGATAATAGTTATAAGGATAAAAACATGGGGAATGGGGATAATTATATTAGTAATAAGAATAGCAATAACAGTAATAGTGATAATAATAACATTTATAGCGATAATAATAATAGATATAAGTATAGGAATAACAGTTGTAAGGATAAAGAGAAGAGTAATACGGATAGTAATAATAGT
The DNA here is from genome assembly GCA_945859555.1 of Megachile ligniseca. NCBI lineage: Eukaryota > Metazoa > Arthropoda > Insecta > Hymenoptera > Megachilidae > Megachile > Megachile ligniseca. The sequence goes on from CAMAOC010000344.1 coordinate 24,716, forward strand.
ATAAGGACAATAATAACAGTTATAGCGATAATAATAATAGTAATAAGGGCAATAATTATAGTTATGAGGAGAAACACAAGAGGAATAGGGATAATAATAATAGTAACAAGAATAATAATAACAGTTATAGCGATAATAATAATAGTAATAGCAATAATACTAACAGTTATAGCGATAATAATAATAGTAATAAGGATAATAATAATAGTTATAAGGATAATAATAATAGTAATATGAATAAGAATAATAGTTATAAGCATAAAGACAAGAGTAATACGGATAGTGAGAATAGAATAAGGATAATAATAACAGTTATGTCGATAATAATAATAATAATAATAATCATAATAATATTGGTTATAAGGATAAAGACAAGAATAATACGGATAGTATCAATAGAATAAGGATAATAATAACAGTTATAGCGATAATAATAATAATAATAAGGATAATAATAGTAGTTATGAGGATAAAGACAAGAGTAATACGGATAGAAACAATAGAATAAGGATAATAATCACAGTTATAGCGATAATAATAATAGTAATAAGGATAACAATAACAGTTATAGCGATAATAATAATAATAATAATAACGATAATAATAATAGTTATAAGGATAAAGGCAAGAGTAATACGGATAGTAATAATAGTAACAAGAATAATAATAACAGTTATAACGATAATAATAATAGTATTAAGGATAATAATAACAGTCATAGCGATAATAATAATAGTAATAAGGATGAATAATAATAGTTATAAGGAGAAAGACAAGAGGAATAGGGATGATAATAATAGTAACAAGAATAATAATAACAGTTATAACGATAATAATAATAGTATTAAGGATAATAATAACAGTCATAGCGATAATAATAATAGTAATAAGGATGAATAATAATAGTTATAAGGAGAAAGACAAGAGGAATAGGGATGATAATAATAGTAACAAGAATAATAATAACAGTTATAACGATAATAATAATAGTATTAAGGATAATAATAACAGTCATAGCGATAATAATAATAGTAATAAGGATAAAGACAAGAGTAATGCGGACAGTAACAATAGAATAGGGATAATAATAACAGTTATAGCGATAATAATAATAATAATAATGATAATAATAATAGTTATAAGGATAAAGGCAAGAGTAATAATACGGATAGTAATAATAGTAACAAGAATAATAATAACAGTTATAACGATAATAATAATAGTATTAAGGATAATAATAACAGTCATAGCGATAAGAATAATAGTAATAAGGATGAATAATAATAGTTATAAGGAGAAAGACAAGAGGAAAAGGGATAATAATAATAGTAATAGGAATAATAATAACAGTTATAGCGATAATAATAATAATAATAAGGATAATGATAATAGTTATAAGGATAAAAACATGGGGAATGGGGATAATTATATTAGTAATAAGAATAGCAATAACAGTAATAGTGATAATAATAACATTTATAGCGATAATAATAATAGATATAAGTATAGGAATAACAGTTGTAAGGATAAAGAGAAGAGTAATACGGATAGTAATAATAGTATAAGGACAATAATAACAGTTATAGCGATAATAATGATAGTAATAAGGGCAATAATAATAGTTATGAGGAGAAACACAAGAGGAATAGGGATAATAATAATAGTAACAAGAATAATAATAACAGTTATAGCGATAATAATAATAGTAATAGCAATAATACTAACAGTTATAGCGATAATAATAATAGTAATAAGGATAACAATAACAGTTATAGCGATAATAATAATAATAATAATAACGATAATAATAATAGTTATAAGGATAAAGGCAAGAGTAATACGGATAGTAATAATAGTAACAAGAATAATAATAACAGTTATAGCGATAATAATAATAGTAATAGCAATAATACTAACAGTTATAGCGATAATAATAATAGTAATAAGGATAATAATAATAGTTATAAGGATAATAATAATAGTAATATGAATAAGAATAATAATTATAAGCATAAAGACAAGAGTAATACGGATAGTGAGAATAGAATAAGGATAATAATAACAGTTATGTCGATAATAATAATAATAATAATAACCATAATAATATTGGTTATAAGTATAAAGCCAAGAATAATACGGATAGTAACAATAGAATAAGGATAATAATAACAGTTATAGCGATAATAATAATAATAATAAGGATAATAATAGTAGTTATGAGGATAAAGACAAGAGTAATACGGATAGAAACAATAGAATAAGAATAATAATTACAGTTATAGCGATAATAATAATAGTAATAAGGATAACAATAACAGTTATAGCGATAATAATAATAATAATAATAACGATAATAATAATAGTTATAAGGATAAAGGCAAGAGTAATACGGATAGTAATAATAGTAACAAGAATAATAATAACAGTTATAACGATAATAATAATAGTATTAAGGATAATAATAACAGTCATAGCGATAATAATAATAGTAATAAGGATGAATAATAATAGTTATAAGGAGAAAGACAAGAGGAATAGGGATGATAATAATAGTAACAAGAATAATAATAACAGTTATAACGATAATAATAATAGTATTAAGGATAATAATAACAGTCATAGCGATAATAATAATAGTAATAAGGATAAAGACAAGAGTAATGCAGACAGTAACAATAGAATAAGGATAATAATAACAGTTATAGCGATAATAATAATAATAATAATGATAATAATAATAGTTATAAGGATAAAGGCAAGAGTAATAATACGGATAGTAATAATAGTAACAAGAATAATAATAACAGTTATAACGATAATAATAATAGTATTAAGGATAATAATAACAGTCATAGCGATAAGAATAATAGTAATAAGGATGAATAATAATAGTTATAAGGAGAAAGACAAGAGGAATAGGGATAATAATAATAGTAATAGGAATAATGATAACAGTTATAGCGATAATAATAATAGTAATAAGGACAACAATAACAGTTATAGCGATAATAATAATAATAATAACGATAATAATAATAGTTATAAGGAGAAAGACAAGAGGAATAGGGATGATAATAATAGTAACAAGAATAATAATAATAGTTATAAAGATAAAGACAAGAGTAATGCGGACAGTAACAATAGAATAAGGATAATAATAACAGTTATAGCGATAATCATAATAATAATAATGATAATAATAATAGTTATAAGGATAAAGGCAAGAATATTGTGACGTATCGGTTCAGGGAACGAAAGAAAAGTTCCCTGCGGGGGAGGGCGACCAGGGAAAGTGGCCCTCCGCTTACCGAAGTCTACAATCCACGGACGATTTTTAATCCGGGCGCCAGTGCTTAAGCACTCGTCCAGGGAATACGCCCTTCCGGCAGCTCGTTCGGGAGCGGAACTCAGAGGGGGTCGGTAAAAAGAAAATAAATGACCCGCGAGTATTGGGTAACGATAAACTTTATTCTGGCCGAAATAGGCCGCGACGATCTCAAAAGAAGTTCTGAGCCCCACGCGGTACAACGTACGGTCGGGAGGAGGGTACGCAGTCGCCAATCGCGAGAAGGGTTTCGCGACGCGGGGGCTCACGATACAAAGAAAACGCGGTACGGAACAACCGATATCGGACGCACGCGTAAGGGGAGCACACCCTCTCTGTGGTGTGGACAGAAAGGGGACGCTGGTCCTAAAACCCAAAATACAAACGAAAGAGGTAACGAAAATTACGGGCGCGCGGCGCAGCGCGGCACGGAGGCGCGGAAAAATCGGCGCGAACGCGAACGAAGCGCGGCCTCTCGGGTCCCAGTCGCCGGGGCTGGTGGTCCTACCGCGAGGTACCACCCGCACACACGCACACTCACAAAAAAAACGCACGGCGGAGCGCGCCGGGATGCAATCCCAGAAAAAAAAGGGTCCTACCTTTATCGCTGGTGGAGGTGGACGCCTTCTCGGAACTCGGCACACAACAAAAAAAAAATCACAAAGCAAAACGCACAAAACCAAGAAAAAACTAAAAAAAGGAAAATACCACGCGCGAAAGGGAAATGAAAGGAAACCAAAAAAAAACGGAAAATTCGAAACTGGGAAACGGCGGAGATCTCGAAACAAAACTATTTGCTTGCGCGGCTCGCTTGCTAATTCTCTCCCGAATTCCTTCCCGATCTTCCGCCCGGTCTCCCGGTGCGCGGGGTTCCCCCACCCCGAGGATTTCGGTGTTGGGGATGGGCCACCGCGCATCCTTTGTCGGCCAGGTCCTGGGGCCCCCTTCGGGTGGTGGCTGGGGGTGGCTTGTCCCCAGGCCTGGCATCCTCTGGTGGTGGCTGCCGGTCGCCCCCGCGGCAGCAGACGGGGTGGCTCGGCGACCGGACAGCCGGCGGCGTCTTTCTTCCGGTGGACCCATCCCGCGCCTCCGTCACTCGGGTGGAGGTTCCCGTTGCAACCGGGGACACGGGCTCCTCTTCCTTGGCGCTCCTGCTGGAAGGGGGGGGGGAAAGAGTGGGAGGGCCGCGCGAACACAAAACAACAAACAAAAAAAAACATTCGCAACGCATCCATCCCTCCACACTGCCCCCAGCGGCTGGGGTGTCGCTGGGCGGAGGAGGGAGGCCGGCGGGCCTGGTGGCCATTCGTAACGAGGTCAAAGGGTGCCTCGTTACAATATACGGATAGTAATAATAGTAACAAGAATAATAATAACAGTTATAACGATAATAATAATAGTTATAAGGAGAAAGACAAGAGAAATAGGGATGATAATAATAAAAACAAGAATAATAATAACAGTTATAGCGATAATAATAATAGTAATAAGGATAATAATAATAGTTATAAGGATAAAGACAAGAGTAATGCGGACAGTAACAATAGAATAAGGATAATAATAACAGTTATAGCGATAATCAAAATAATAATAATGATAATAATAATAGTTATAAGGATAAAGGCAAGAGTAATACGGATAGTAATAATAGTAACAAGAATAATAATAACAGTTATGACGATAATAATAATAGTATTAAGGATAATAATAACAGTCATAGCGATAATAATAATAGTAATAAGGATGAATAATAATAGTTATAAGGAGAAAGACAAGAGGAATAGGGATGATAATAATAGTAACAAGAATAATAATAACAGTTATAGCGATAATAATAATAGTAATAAGGATAATAATAATACTTATAAGGATAAAGACAAGAGGAATAGGGATAATAATAATAGTAATAGGAATAATAATAACAGTTATAGCGATAATAATAATAATAATAAGGATAATGATAAAAGTTATAAGGATAAATACATGGGGAATGGGGATAATAATATTAGTAATAAGAATAGTAATAACAGTAATAGTGATAATAATAACATTTATAGCGATAATAATAATAGATATAAGTATAGGAATAACAGTTATAAGGATAAAGAGAAGAGTAATACGGATAGTAATAATAGTATAAGGACAATAATAACAGTTATAGCGATAATAATAATAGTAATAAGGATAATAATAATATTTATAAAGATAATAATAATAGTAATATGAATAAGAATAATAGTTATAAGGATAAAGACAAGAGTAATACGGATAGTCAGAATAGAATAAGGATAATAATAACAGTTACAGCGAAAATAATAATAATAAGGATAATAATAATAGTTATGAGGATAAAGACAAGAGTAATACGGATAGAAACAATAGAATAAGGATAATAATAACAGTTATAGCGATAATAATAATAGTAATAAGGATAACAATAACAGTTATAGCGATAATAATAATAATAATAACGATAATAATAATAGTTATAAGGATAAAGGCAAGAGTAATACGGATAGTAGTAATAGTGACAAGAATAATAATAACAGTTATAACGATAATAATAATAGTATTAAGGATAATAATAACAGTCATAGCGATAATAATAATAGTAATAAGGATAAAGACACGAGGAATAGGGATAATAATAATACATAGTAATAGGAATAATAATAACAGTTATAGCGATAATAATAATAATAATAAGGATAATGATAATAGTTATAAGGATAAAGACATGGGGAATGGGGATAATAATATTAGTAATAAGAAAAGCAATAACAGTAATAGTGATAATAATAACATTTATAGCGATAATAATAATAGATATAAGTATAGGAATAACAGTTATATGGATAAAGAGAAGAGTAATACGGATAGTAATAATAGTATAAGGACAATAATAACAGTTATAGCGATAATAATAATAGTAATAAGGATAATAATAATAGTTATAAGGATAATAATAATAGTATTCATGATAATAATAACAGTTATAGCAATAATAATAATAGTAATAAGGATAATAATAATAGTTATAAGGATAAAGACAAGAGGAATAGGGATAATAATAATAGTAATAGGTAAAATATTAACAGTTATAGCGATAATAATAATAATAATAAGGATAATAATAGTAGTTATGAGGATAAAGACAAGAGTAATACGGATGGAAACAATAGAATAAGGATAATAATTACAGTTATAGCGATAATAATAATAGTAATAAGGATAACAATAACAGTTATAGCGATAATAATAATAATAATAACGATAATAATAATAGTTATAAGGATAAAGGCAAGAGTGATACGGATAGTAATAATAGTAACAAGAATAATAATAACAGTTATAACGATAATAATAATAGTATTAAGGATAATAATAACAGTCATAGCGATAATAATAATAGTAATAAGGATAATATTAATACTTATAAGGATAAAGACAAGAGGAATAGGGATAATAATAATAGTAATAGGAATAATAATAACAGTTATAGCGATAATAATAATAATAATAAGGATAATGATAATAGTTATAAGGATAAAGACATGGGGAATGGGGATAATAATATTAGTAATAAGAATAGTATTATAATAACAGTAATAGTGATAATAATAACATTTATAGCGCTAATAATAATAATAATAAGGATAATAATAATAGTTATGATGATAAAGACAAGAGTAATACGGATAGAAACAATAGAATAAGGATAAGAATAACAGTTATAGCGATAATAATAATAGTAATAAGGATAACAATAGGGCCCATGAAAACCCGCAAGTCCCCGGGCCCCGACGGCATACCGACAGAAGCGGTGAAGGTGGCAGCGAAGCACCACCCGAGCCTCCTGCTCGGTATGTACAATGGGTGCCTGAGGGCAGGAGTCTTCCCGGCCAGGTGGAAGTTGGCACGCCTTGCCCTTATTAGTAAGGGTAAAGGCAACCCGGACTCTCCATCATCGTACCGTCCGCTGTGTATGCTCGACACGGTGGGTAAGGTGATGGAGAGGCTGCTCAAACCTCGGCTGGAAGCAGCCGTGGAGCAATCTGGGGGCCTCTCCCACCGGCAGCACGGCTTCCGCAAGGGGCATTCGACGATCGGCGCGATAGACGAGGTGATCGGGGCAGTGCGTCAGGCGAACACCGCTTGCCATCAGGCACGACCTGTTGTGCTCCTGGTCACTCTCGACGTGAGGAACGCGTTCAATTCGGCAAGGTGGAGCGACATGCTCGAGGCTCTAGAGCGGTCCTTCAGAATTCCAGCCTATCTCTCAGCAGTGCTGAGAGATTATCTGAAGGATCGCTGGCTGTCGTATGAGACGGCCCAAGGCCGCAGGTTAAAGAGGGTAACCTCAGGAGCAGCCCAGGGTTCGGTGCTGGGTCCGGACCTCTGGAACGTCTTGTACGACAGCCTGCTCCGCCTGGAGATGCCGGATGACGCGTTCCTGGTCGCTTATGCCGACGACGTCGCCGTGGTCATCACCGCGCGCAGTCCCGAGCTGGCCCAGCTTTTGCTTAACCAAGTAATGCGCCGGGTCAGCGGGTGGCTGGAGGAGCACGGTCTCCAGCTGGCGTTAGCCAAGACTGACATCGTGTTCCTTACTAAAAAGAGGATTCCCACCCCCGTCACTATGATGGTCGGGACTCACGCGGTACAGACCCGTAAATCGGTGCGGTACTTGGGGGTGACGCTGGATTCCAAGCTCACCTTCTGGGACCACATCCGTAGGGTCTGCGACAAAGCCACCGATGACACGGCGGCGTTGAGTCGTCTGATGGCAAACGTCGGAGGCCCGAAGCCGTGCAAGAGACGACTCCTGCTTGCGTCCGTCCAGTCGGCACTGCTATATGGGGCAGAGATCTGGGCGGACGCCTTGCGGGTTAAGAAATATAGGACGCGTATGTCTGCCGTCCAGCGCCGAGGTGCTTTGCGGGTGACTTGCGCATACCGCACAGTATCCGAGGATGCCGTGCTGGTCGTCGCTGGCAGCATCCCAATCGACTTGCTCGCCCAGGAGCGAAGGGAGATTTATCTCCTCAGCTCTGAACTGGGTCGACCAGCGGCAGCGGAGCAGGCCCGCAGCCGCACGATGGGATTCTGGCAGCAGCGATGGACCGAGAGCACGAAGGGACGGTGGACAGCGCGTCTCATAACGTGCCTACAGTCCTGGTGCTCGCGTCGCCACGGAGAGGTGAACTTCTTCCTGACCCAGTTCTTCACAGGCCACGGATACTTCCGTCGGTATCTGTGGAGAATGGGGAGGGTGCGTTCACCCCGCTGCCTGTACTGTGGTGGCGTGGAGAGCGACGACGCGGTCCACACGTTCTTCGTCTGCGAACGTTTCGTAGAGGAACGAAGAGCTGTGGAGCGCCGCATCAGCGTGGCGGGCATCACGCCCGAAAACATCGTAGGGGTGATGCTCGCTAACCAGGACTGCTGGGACGCTGTGGCGCAGTACGCCGAGGGCGTGCTGCGCTGCAAGCGAATTGAGGGCTGCCTTGAGGCACCTTAACGGCACGGCGCGTGTAATGCGTGACGCGCCGCGATGGCGCTCGTAGCCCCGCCCCGGGGCGAAGTAATGCGATAAGCAGTACCGTTCCGGGGTACAAGGGGTGCAAAGAGGAGGGGTTTTAGTGGGTATATCCGGAAGCGATTCATTCGTCTCCGGGGAGTCCCACACTACCCAGGTGAGGTTGTACCCACGTGGTAGTCCCCCTGGGTGTGCGTAATGCATTTCCCCTCCTCCTTAAAAAAAAAAAAAAAAAAAAAAAAAATAAGGATAACAATAACAGTTATAGCGATAATAATAATAATAATAACGATAATAATAATAGTTATAAGGAGAAAGACAAGAGGAATAGGGATAATAATAATAGTAACAAGAATAATAATAACAGTAATAGCGATAATAATAATAATAATAATAGCAGTAATAATAACAGTTATAGCGATAATAATAATAGTAATAAGGATAAAAATAATAGTTATAAGGATAAAGACAAGAGGAAAAGAGATAATAATAATAGTAATAGGAATAATAATAACAGTTATAGCGATAATAATAATAATAATAACGATAATAATAATAGTTATAAGGAGAAAGACAAGAGGAATAGGGATGTTAATAATAGTAACAAGAATAATAAAAACAGTTATAGCGATAATAATAATAGTAATAAGGATAATATTAATACTTATAAGGATAAAGACAAGAGGAATAGGGATAATAATAATAGTAATAGGAATAATAATAACAGTTATAGCGATTATAATAATAATAATAAGGATAATGATAATAGTTATAAGGATAAAGACATGGGGAATGGGGATAATAATATTAGTAATAAGAATAGTATTATAATAACAGTAATAGTGATAATAATAACATTTATAGCGCTAATAATAATAGTAATAGGAATAATAATAACAGTTATAGCGATAATAATAATAGTATCCAGGATAATAATAACAGTTATAGCAATAATAATAATAATTATAAGGATAAAGACAAGAGGAATAGGGATAATAATAATAGTAATAGGAAAAATAATAACAGTTATAGCGATAATAATAATAATAATAATAAGGATAATAATAATAGTTATAAGGATAAAGACAAGAGTAATGCGGATAGTAACAATAGAATAAGGATAATAATAACAGTTATAGCGATAATAATAATAATAATAAGGATAATAATAATAGGTATGATGATAAAGACAAGAGTAATACGGATAGAAACAATAGAATAAGGATAAGAATAACAGTTATAGCGATAATAATAATAGTAATAAGGATAACAATAACAGTTATAGGGATAATAATAATAATAATAACGATAATAATAATAGTTATAAGGAGAAAGACAAGAGGAATAGGGATAATAATAATAGTAACAAGAATAATAATAACAGAAATAGCGATAATAATAATAATAATAATAGCAGTAATAATAACAGTTATAGCGATAATAATAATAGTAATAAGGATAAAAATAATAGTTATAAGGATAAAGACAAGAGGAAAAGAGATAATAATAATAGTAATAGGAATAATAATAACAGTTATAGCGATAATAATAATAATAATAACGATAATAATAATAGTTATAAGGAGAAAGACAAAAGGAATAGGGATGATAATAATAGTAACAAGAATAATAAAAACAGTTATAGCGATAATAATAATAGTAATAGCAATAATAATAACAGTTATAGCGATAATAATAATAGTAATAAGGATAATAATAATAGTTATAAGGATAATAATAATAGTAATATGAATAAGAATAATAGTTATAAGCATAAAGACAAGAGTAATACGGATAGTGAGAATAGAATAAGGATAATAATAACACTTATGTCGATAATAATAATAATAATAATAAGGATAATAATATTGGTTATAAGGATAAAGACAAGAATAATACGGATAGTAACAATAGAATAAGGATAATAATAACAGTTATAGCGATAATAATAATAATAATAAGGATAATGATAATAGTTATAAGGATAAAGACATGGGGAATGGGGATAATAATATTAGTAATAAGAATAGTATTATAATAACAGTAATAGTGATAATAATAACATTTATAGCGCTAATAATAATAGTAATAGGAATAATAATAACAGTTATAGCGATAATAATAATAGTATCCAGGATAATAATAACAGTTATAGCAATAATAATAATAGTTATAAGGATAAAGACAAGAGGAATAGGGATAATAATAATAGTAATAGGAAAAATAATAACAGTTATAGCGATAATAATAATAATAATAAGGATAATAATAATAGTTATAAGGATAAAGGCAAGAGTAATACGGATAGTAATAATAGTAACAAGAATAATAATAACATTTATAGCGCTAATAATAATAGTAATAGGAATAATAATAACAGTTATAGCGATAATAATAATAGTATCCAGGATAATAATAACAGTTATAGCAATAATAATAATAGGAATAAGGATAATAATAATAGTTATAAGGATAAAGACAAGAGGAATAGGGATAATAATAATAGTAATAGGAAAAATAATAACAGTTATAGCGATTATAATAATAATAATAAGGATAATAATAATAGTTATGATGATAAAGACAAGAGTAATACGGATAGAAACAATAGAATAAGGATAATAATAACAGTTATAGCAATAATAATAATAGGAATAAGGATAATAATAATAGTTATAAGGATAAAGACATGGGGAATGGGGATAATAATATTAGTAACAAGAATAATAAAAACAGTTATAGCGATAATAATAATAGTAATAGCAATAATAATAACAGTTATAGCGATAATAATAATAGTAATAAGGATAATAATAATAGTTATAAGGATAATAATAGTAGTAATATGAATAAGAATAATAGTTATAAGCATAAAGACAAGAGTAATACGGATAGTGAGAATAGAATAAGGATAATAATAACACTTATGTCGATAATAATAATAATAATAATAAGGATAATAATATTGGTTATAAGGATAAAGACAAGAATAATACGGATAGTAACAATAGAATAAGGATAATAATAACAGTTATAGCGATAATAATAATAATAATAAGGATAATAATAGTAGTTATGAGGATAAAGACAAGAGTAATACGGATAGAAACAAGAGAATAAGGATAATAATTACAGTTATAGCGATAATAATAATAGTAATAAGGATAACAATAACAGTTATAGCGATAATAATAATAATAATAACGATAATAATAATAGTTATAAGGATAAAGGCAAGAGTAATACGGATAGTAATAATAGTAACAAGAATAATAATAACAGTTATAACGATAATAATAATAGTATTAAGGATAATAATAACAGTCATAGCGATAATAATAATAGTAATAAGGATGAATAATAATAGTTATAAGGAGAAAGACAAGAGGAATAGGGATGATAATAATAGTAACAAGAATAATAATAACAGTTATAGCGATAATAATAACAGTAATAAGGATAATATTAATACTTATAAGGATAAAGACAAGAGGAATAGGGATAATAATAATAGTAATAGGAATAATAATAACAGTTATAGCGATAATAATAATAATAATAAGGATAATGATAATAGTTATAAGGATAAAGACATGGGGAATGGGGATAATAATATTAGTAATAAGAATAGTATTATAATAACAGTAATAGTGATAATAATAACATTTATAGCGCTAATAATAATAGTAATAGGAATAATAATAACAGTTATAGCGATAATAATAATAGTATCCAGGATAATAATAACAGTTATAGCAATAATAATAATAGTTATAAGGATAAAGACAAGAGGAATAGGGATAATAATAATAGTAATAGGAAAAATAATAACAGTTATAGCGATAATAATAATAATAATAAGGATAATAATAATAGTTATAAGGATAAAGGCAAGAGTAATACGGATAGTAATAATAGTAACAAGAATAATAATAACAGTTATAGCGATAATAATAATAGTAATAGGAATAATAATAACAGTTGTAGCGATAATAATAATAGTAATAAGGATAATAATAATAGTTATAAGGATAAAGACAAGAGGAATAGGGATAATAATAATAGTAATAGGAATAATAATAAAAGTTATAGCGATAATAATAATAATAATAAAGATACTAATAATAGTTATAAGGATAAAGACAAGAGTAATGCGGACAGTAACAATAGAATAAGGATAATGATAACAGTTATAGCGATAATAATAATAATAATAATGATAATAGTAATAGTTATAAGGATAAAGGCAAGAGTAATAATACGGATAGTAATAATAGTAACAAGAATAATAATAACAGTTATAACGATAATAATAATAGTATTAAGGATAATAATAACAGTCATAGCGATAAGAATAATAGTAATAAGGATGAATAATAATAGTTATAAGGAGAAAGACAAGAGGAATAGGGATAATAATAATAGTAATAGGAATAATAATAACAGTTATTGCGATAATAATAATAATAATAAGGATAATGATAATAGTTATAAGGATAAAAACATGGGGAATGGGGATAATAATATTAGTAATAAGAATAGCAATAACAGTAATAGTGATAATAATAACATTTATAGCGATAATAATAATAGATATAAGTATAGGAATAACAGTTGTAAGGATAAAGAGAAGAGTAATACGGATAGTAATAATAGTATAAGGACAATAATAACATTTATAGCGCTAATAATAATAGTAATAGGAATAATAATAACAGTTATAGCGATAATAATAATAGTATCCAGGATAATAATAACAGTTATAGCAATAATAATAATAGGAATAAGGATAATAATAATAGTTATAAGGATAAAGACAAGAGGAATAGGGATAATAATAATAGTAATAGGAAAAATAATAACAGTTATAGCGATAATAATAATAATAATAAGGATAATAATAATAGTTATGATGATAAAGACAAGAGTAATACGGATAGAAACAATAGAATAAGGATAATAATAACAGTTATAGCAATAATAATAATAGGAATAAGGATAATAATAATAGTTATAAGGATAAAGACATGGGGAATGGGGATAATAATATTAGTAATAAGAATAGTAATAACAGTAATAGTGATAATAATAACATTTATAGCGCTAATAATAATAGTAATAGGAATAATAATAACAGTTATAGCGATAATAATAATAGTATCCAGGATAATAATAACAGTTATAGCAATAATAATAATAGGAATAAGGATAATAATAATAGTTATAAGGATAAAGACAAGAGGAATAGGGATAATAATAATAGTAATAGGAAAAATAATAACAGTTATAGCGATAATAATAATAATAATAATAAGGATAATAATAATAGTTATAAGGATAAAGACAAGAGTAATGCGGATAGTAACAATATAATAAGGATAATAATAACAGTTATAGCGATAATAATAATAATAATAAGGATAATAATAATAGTTATGATGATAAAGACAAGAGTAATACGGAAAGAAACAATAGAATAAGGATAATAATAACAGTTATAGCAATAATAATAATAGGAATAAGGATAATAATAATAGTTATAAGGATAAAGACATGGGGAATGGGGATAATAATATTAGTAATAAGAATAGTAATAACAGTAATAGTGATAATAATAACATTTATAGCTCTAATAATAATAGTAATAGGAATAATAATAACAGTTATAGCGATAATAATAATAGTATCCAGGATAATAATAACAGTTATAGCAATAATAATAATAGGAATAAGGATAATAATAACAGTTATAGCAATAATAATAATAGGAATAAGGATAATAATAATAGTTATAAGGATAAAGACAAGAGGAATAGGGATAATAATAATAGTAATAGGAAAAATAATAACAGTTATAGCGATAATAATAATAATAATAATAAGGATAATAATAATAGTTATAAGGATAAAGACAAGAGTAATGCGGATAGTAACAATAGAATAAGGATAATAATAACAGTTATAGCGATAATAATAATAATAATAACGATAATAATAATAGTTATAAGGAGATAGACAAGAGGAATAGGGATAATAATAATACATAGTAATAGGAATAATAATAACAGTTATAGCGATAATAATAATAATAATAAGGATAATGATAATAGTTATAAGGATAAAGACATGGGGAATGGGGATAATAATATTAGTAATAAGAAAAGCAATAACAGTAATAGTGATAATAATAACATTTATAGCGTTAATAATAATAGATATAAGTATAGGAATAACAGTTATATGGATAAAGAGAAGAGTAATACGGATAGTAATAATAGTATAAGGACAATAATAACAGTTATAGCGATAATAATAATAGTAATAAGGATAATAATAATAGTTATAAGGATAATAATAATAGTATTCATGATAATAATAACAGTTATAGCAATAATAATAATAGTAATAAGGATAATAATAATAGTTATAAGGATAAAGACAAGAGGAATAGGGATAATAATAATAGTAATAGGAAAAATATTAACAGTTATAGCGATAATAATAAAAATAATAAGGATAATAATAATAGTTATAAGGATAAAGACAAGAGTAATGCGGACAGTAACAATAGTATACGGATAATAATAACAGTTATAGCGATAATAATAATAATAATAATGATAATAATAATAGTTTTAAGGATAAAGGCAAGAGTAATAATACGGATAGTAATAATAGTAACAAGAATAATAATAACAGTTATAACGATAATAATAATAGTATTAAGGATAATAATAACAGTCATAGCGATAAGAATAATAGTAATAAGGATGAATAATAATAGTTATAAGGAGAAAGACAAGAGGAAAAGGGATAATAATAATAGTAATAGGAATAATAATAACAGTTATAGCGATAATAATAATAATAATAAGGATAATAATAATAGTTATAAGGATAAAGACAAGAGTAATGCGGACAGTAACAATAGAATACGGATAATAATAACAGTTATAGCGATAATAATAATAATAATAAGGATAATAATAGTAGTTATGAGGATAAAGACAAGAGTAATACGGATAGAAACAATAGAAGAAGGATAATAATAACAGTTATAGCGATAATAATAATAATAATAACGGTAATAATAATAGTTATAAGGATAAAGGCAAGAGTAATACGGATAGTAATAATAGTAACAAGAATAATAATAACAGTTATAGCGATAATAATAATAGTAATAAGGATAATAATAATAGTTATAAGGATAAAGACAAGAGTAATGCGGACAGTAACAATAGAATAAGGATAATAATAACAGTTATAGCGATAATCAAAATAATAATAATGATAATAATAATAGTTATAAGGATAAAGGCAAGAGTAATACGGATAGTAATAATAGTAACAAGAATAATAATAACAGTTATAACGATAAAAATAATAGTATTAAGGATAATAATAACAGTCATAGCGATAATAATAATAGTAATAAGGATGAATAATAATAGTTATAAGGAGAAATACAAGAGGAATAGGGATAATAATAATAGTAACAAGAATAATAATAACAGTTATAGCGATCATAAAAATAGTAATAAGGATAATAATAATAGTTATAAGGATAAAGACAAGAGGAATAGGGATGATAATAATAGTAACAAGAATAATAATAACAGTTATAGCGATAATAATAATAGTAATAAGGATAATAATAATACTTATAAGGATAAAGACAAGAGGAATCGGGATAATAATAATAGTAATAGGAATAATAATAACAGCTATAGCGATAATAATAATAATAATCAGGATAATGATAATAATTATAAGGAGAAAGACAAGAGTAATACGGATAGAAACAATAGAATAAGGATAAGAATAACAGTTATAGCGATAATAATAATAGTAATAAGAATAATAACAACAGTTATAGCGATAATAAAAATAGTAATAAGGATAATAATAATAGTTATAAGGATAAAGACAAGAGGAATAGGGATAATAATAATAGTAACAAGAATAATAATAACAGTTATAGCGATAATAATAATAGTAATAGCGATAATAATAACAGTTATAGCGATAATAATAATAGTAATAAGGATAATAATAATAGTTATATGGATAATAATAATAGTAATATGAATAAGAATAATAGTTATAAGGATAAAGACAAGAGTAATACTGATAGTCAGAATAGAATAAGGATAATAATAACAGTTATGTCGATAATAATAATAATAATAATAAGGATAATAATAACAGTTATAGCGGTAATAATAATAGATATAAGTATAGGAATAACAGTTATAAGGATAAAGAGAAGAGTAATACGGATAGTAATAATAGTATAAGGACAATAATAACAGTTATGGCAATAATAATAATAATAATAAGGATAAAAATAATAGTTATACCGATAATAATAATAATAATAAGGATAATAATAATAGTTATGAGGATAAAGGCAAGAGTAATACGGATAGTAACAATAGAATAAGGATAATAGTAACAGTTATAGCGATAATAATAATAATAATAAGGATAATAATAATAGTTATGAGGATAAATACAAGAGTAATACGGATAGAAACAATAGAATATGGATAAGAATAACAGTTATAGCGATAATAATAATAGTAATAAGGATAACAATAACAGTTATAGCGATAATAATAATAATAATAACGATAATAATGATAGTTATAAGGATAAAGGCAAGAGTAATACGGATAGTAATAATAGTAACAAAAATAATAATAACAGTTATAGCGATAATAATAATAGTAATAAGGATGAATAATAATAGTTATAAGGAGAAAGACAAGAGGAATAGGGATAATAATAATAGCAACAAGAATAATAATAACAGTTATAGCAATAATAATAATAATAGTAATAGCAGTAATAATAACAGTTATAGCGATAATAATAATAGTTATAAGGATAAAGACAAGAGGAATAGAGATAATAATAATAGTAATAGGAATAATAATAACAGTTATAGCGATAATAATAATAATAATAAGGATAATAATAATAGTTATAAGGATAAAGACAAGAGTAATACGGATAGTAACAATAGAATAAGGATAATAACAACAGTTATGGCAATAATAATAATAATAATAAGGATAAAAATAATAGTTATACCGATAATAATAATAATAATAAGGATAATAATAATAGTTATGAGGATAAAGGCAAGAGTAATACGGATAGTAACAATAGAATAAGGATAATAGTAACAGTTATAGCGATAATAATAATAATAATAAGGATAAAAATAATAGTTATACCGATAATAATAATAATAATAAGGATAATAATAATAGTTATAACGATAAAGACAAGAGTAATACGGATAGTAACATTAGAATAAGGATAGTAACAATAGAATAAGGATGATAATAACAGTTATGGCAATAATAATAATAATAATAATAAGGATAAAAATAATAGTTATACCGATAGAAATAATAATAATAAGGATAATAATAATAGTTATAAGGATAAAGACAAGAGTAATGCGGATAGTAACAATAGAATAAAGATAGTAATAATAGTTATTAGGATAAAGACAAGAGTAATACGGATAGTAACAATAGAATAAGGATAATAATATCAGTTATGGCGATAATAATACTAATAATAAGGATAAAAATATTAGTTATACCAATAATAATAATAATAATAAGGATAATAATAATAGTTGTGAGGATAAAGGCAAGAGTAATACGGATAGTAACAATAGAATAAGGATAATAATATCAGTTATGGCGATAATAATACTAATAATAAGGATAAAAATATTAGTTATACCGATAATAATAATAATAATAAGGATAATAATAATAGTTATGAGGATAAAGGTAAGAGTAATACGGATAGTAACAATAGAATAAGGATAATAATAACAGTTATATCGATAATAATAGTAATAATAAGGACAATTGTAATAGTTATAAGGATAAAGACAAGAGGAATAGGGATAGTAACAGTAGAACAAGGATAATAGTAACAGTTATAGCGATAATAATAATAATAATAAGGATAAAGATAATAGTTATACCGATAATAATAATAATAATAAGGATAATAATAATAGTTATAAGGATAAAGGCAAGAGTAATACGGATAGTAACAGTAGAACAAGGACAATAGTAACAGTTATAGCGATAATAATAATAATAATAAGGATAATAATAATAGTTATAAGGATAAAGACAAGAGTAATACGGATAGTAACAATAGAATAAGGATAATAACAACAGTTATGGCAATAATAATAATAATAATAAGGATAAAAATAATAGTTATACCGATAATAATAATAATAATAAGGATAATAATGATAGTTATACCGATAATAATAATAATAATAAGGATAATAATAATAGTTATAACGATAAAGACAAGAGTAATACGGATAGTAACATTAGAATAAGGATAGTAACAATAGAATAAGGATGATAATAACAGTTATGGCAATAATAATAATAATAATAATAAGGATAAAAATAATAGTTATACCGATAGAAATAATAATAATAAGGATAATAATAATAGTTATAAGGATAAAGACAAGAGTAATACGGATAGTAACAATAGAACAAAGATAGTAATAATACTTATTAGGATAAAGGCAAGAGTAATACGGATAGTAACAATAGAATAAGGATAATAATAACAGTTATGGCAATAATAATAATAATAATAAGGATAATAATAATAGTTATAAGGATAAAGACAAGAGTAATACGAATAGTAACAATAGAATAAGGATAATAATAACAGTTATATCGATAATAATAGTAATAATAAGGATAATAATAACAGTTATAAGGATAAAGACAAGAGTAATACGGATAGTAACAATAGAATAAGGATAATAATATCAGTTATGGCGATAATAATACTAATAATAAGGATAAAAATATTAGTTATACCGATAATAATAATAATAATAAGGATAATAATAATAGTTATGAGGATAAAGGCAAGAGTAATACGGATAGTAACAGTAGAATAAGGATAATAGTAACAGTTATAGCGATAACAATAATAAGAACAAGGATAATAATAATAGTTATGGCAATAATAATAATAATAATAAGGATAAAAATAAAAGTTATAAGGATAAACACAAGAGTAATACGGATAGTATCATTAGAATAAGGATAGTAATAATAGTTATGAGGATAAAGGCAAGAGTAATACGGATAGTAACAATTGAATAAGGATAATAATAACAGTTATATCGATAATAATAGTAATAATAAGGACAATTGTAATAGTTATAAGGATAAAGACAAGAGGAATAGGGATAGTAATAATAGAATAAAGATAATAATAATGGTAATAAGGATAACAATAAAAATTATAAGGATAAAGGCAAGAGTAATACGGATAGTAACAGTAGAATAAGGATAATAGTAACAGTTATAGCGATAATAATAATAATAATAAGGATAAAAATAATAGTTATACCGATAATAATAATAATAATAAGGATAATAATAATAGTTATAAGGATAAAGGCAAGAGTAATGCGGATAGTAACAATAGAATAAAGATAGTAATAATAGTTATTAGGATAAAGGCAAGAGTAATACGGATAGTAACAATAGAATAAGGATGATATTAACAGTTATGGCAATAATAATAATAATAATAATAAGTATAAAAATAATAGTTATACCGACAGAAATAATAATAATAGTTATAAGGATAAAGACAAGAGTAATGCGGATAGTAACAATAGAATAAAGATAGTAATAATAGTTATTAGGATAAAGGCAAGAGTAATACGGATAGTAACAATAGAATAAGGATAATAATATCAGTTATGGCGATAATAATACTAATAATAAGGATAAAAATATTAGTTATACCAATAATAATAATAATAATAAGGATAATAATAATAGTTATGAGGATAAAGGCAAGAGTAATACGGATAGTAACAATAGAATAAGGATAATAATAATGGTAATAAGGATAATAATAAAAGTTATAAGGATAAAGGCAAGAGTAATACGGATAGTAACAGTAGAATAAGGATAATAGTAACAGTTATAGCGATAATAATAATAATAATAAGGATAAAAATAATAGTTATACCGATAATAATAATAATAATAAGGATAATAATAATAGATATAAGGATAAAGGCAAGAGTAATACGGATAGTAACAGTAGAACAAGGATAATAGTAACAGTTATAGCGATAATAATAATAATAATAAGGATAATAATAATAGTTATAAGGATAAAGACAAGAGTAATACGGATAGTAACATTAGAATAAGAATAGTAATAATAGTTATAAGGATAAAGACAAGAGTAATACGGATAGTAACAATAGAATAAGGATGATAATAGCAGTTATGGCAATAATAATAATAATAATAAGGATAAAAATAATAGTTATACCGATAGCAATAATAATAATAAGGATAATAATAATAGTTATACGGATAAAGACAACAGTAATACGGATAGTAACAATAGAATAAAGATAGTAATAATAGTTATTAGGATAAAGGCAAGAGTAATACGGATAGTAACAATTGAATAAGGATAATAATAACAGTTATATCGATAATAATAGTAATAATAAGGACAATTGTAATAGTTATAAGGATAAAGACAAGAGGAATAGGGATAGTAATAATAGAATGAAGATAATAATAATGGTAATAAGGATAATAATAATAGTTATGAGGATAAAGGCAAGAGTAATACGGATAGTAACAGTAGAATAAGGATAATAGTTACAGTTATAGCGATAATAATAATAATAATAAGGATAAAAATAATAGTTATACCGATAATAATAATAATAATAAGGATAATAATAATAGTTATAAGGATAAAGACAAGAGTTATACGGATAGTAACATTAGAATAAGGATAGTAATAATGGTTATAAGGATAAAGACAAGAGTAATATGGATAGTAACAATAGAATAAAGATGATAATAACAGTTATGGCAATAATAATAATAATAATAATAAGGATAAAAATAATAGTTATACCGATAGAAATAATAATAATAGTTATAAGGATAAAGACAAAAGTAATGCGGATAGTAACAATAGAATAAGGATAATAATAACAGTTATAGCGATAATCAAAATAATAATAATGATAATAATAATAGTTATAAGGATAAGGCAAGAGTAATACGGATAGTAATAATAGTAACAAGAATAATAATAACAGTTATAACGATAAAAATAATAGTATTAAGGATAATAATAACAGTCATAGCGATAATAATAATAGTAATAAGGATGAATAATAATAGTTATAAGGAGAAATACAAGAGGAATAGGGATAATAATAATAGTAACAAGAATAATAATAACAGTTATAGCGCTCATAAAAATAGTAATAAGGATAATAATAATAGTTATAAGGATAAAGACAAGAGGAATAGGGATGATAATAATAGTAACAAGAATAATAATAACAGTTATAGCGATAATAATAATAGTAATAAGGATAATAATAATACTTATAAGGATAAAGACAAGAGGAATCGGGATAATAATAATAGTAATAGGAATAATAATAACAGCTATAGCGATAATAATAATAATAATCAGGATAATGATAATAATTATAAGGATAAAGACAAGGGGAATGGGGATAATAATAATGGTAATAAGAATAATAACAACAGTTATAGCGATAATAAAAATAGTAATAAGGATAATAATAATACTTATAAGGATAAAGACAAGCGGAATAGGGATAATAATAATAGTAATAGGAATAATAATAACAGTTATAGCGATAATAATAATAACAATAAGGATAATGATAATAGTTATAAGGACAAAGACATGGGGAATGGGGATAATAATATTAGTAATAAGAATAGTAATAACAGTAATAGTGACATAATAACATTTATAGCGATAATAATAATAGATATAAGTATAGGAATAACAGTTATAAGGATAAAGAGAAGAGTAATACGGATAGTAATAATAGTATAAGGACAATAATAACAGTCATCTCGATAATAATAATAGTAATAAGGGCAATAATAATAGTTATAAGGAGAAAGACAAGAGTAATACGGATAGAAACAATAGAATAAGGATAAGAATAACAGTTATAGCGATAATAATAATAGTAATAAGGATAACAATAACAGTTATAGCGATAATAATAATAATAATAACGATAATAATAATAATAATAACGATAATAATAATAGTTATAAGGATAAAGGCAAGAGTAATACGGATAGTAATAATAGTAACAAAAATAATAATAACAGTTATAGCGATAATAATAATAGTAATAAGAATAATAATAACAGTTATAGCGATAATAATAATAATAATAAGGATACTGATAATAGTTATAAGGATAAAGACATGGGGAATGGTGATAATAATATTAGTAATAAGAATAGTAATAACAGTAATAGTGATAATAATAACAGTTATAGCGATAATAATAATAGTATCCAGGATAATAATAATAGGAATAAGGATAATAATAATAGTTACAAGGATAAAGACAAGAGGAATAGGGATAATAATAATAGTAATAGGAAAAATAATAACAGTTATAGCGATAATAATAATAACAATAAGGGTAACAATAATAGTTATAAGGATAAAGACAAGAGTAATGCGGATAGTAACAATAGAATAACGATAATAATAACAGTTATAGCGATAATAATAATAATAATAAGGATAATAATAATAGTTATGAGGATAAATACAAGAGTAATACGGATAGAAACAATAGAATATGGATAAGAATAACAGTTATAGCGATAATAATAATAGTAATAAGGATAACAATAACAGTTATAGCGATAATAATAATAATAATAACGATAATAATGATAGTTATAAGGATAAAGGCAAGAGTAATACGGATAGTAATAATAGTAACAAAAATAATAATAACAGTTATAGCGATAATAATAATAGTAATAAGGATGAATAATAATAGTTATAAGGAGAAAGACAAGAGGAATAGGGATAATAATAATAGCAACAAGAATAATAATAACAGTTATAGCAATAATAATAATAATAGTAATAGCAGTAATAATAACAGTTATAGCGATAATAATAATAGTTATAAGGATAAAGACAAGAGGAATAGAGATAATAATAATAGTAATAGGAATAATAATAGCAGTTATAGCGATAATAATAATAATAATAAGGATAATAATAATAGTTATAAGGATAAAGACAAGAGTAATACGGATAGTAACAATAGAATAAGGATAATAACAACAGTTATGGCAATAATAATAATAATAATAAGGATAAAAATAATAGTTATACCGATAATAATAATAATAATAAGGATAATAATAATAGTTATGAGGATAAAGGCAAGAGTAATACGGATAGTAACAATAGAATAAGGATAATAGTAACAGTTATAGCGATAATGATAATAATAATAAGGATAAAAATAATAGTTATACCGATAATAATAATAATAATAAGGATAATAATAATAGTTATAACGATAAAGACAAGAGTAATACGGATAGTAACATTAGAATAAGGATAGTAACAATAGAATAAGGATGATAATAACAGTTATGGCAATAATAATAATAATAATAATAAGGATAAAAATAATAGTTATACCGATAGAAATAATAATAATAAGGATAATCATAATAGTTATAAGGATAAAGACAAGAGTAATACGGATAGTAACAATAGAATAAAGATAGTAATAATACTTATTAGGATAAAGGCAAGAGTAATACGGATAGTAACAATAGAATAAGGATAATAATAACAGTTATGGCAATAATAATAATAATAATAAGGATAATAATAATAGTTATAAGGCTAAAGACAAGAGTAATACGGATAGTAACAATAGAATAAGGATAATAATAACAGTTATATCGATAATAATAGTAATAATAAGGATAATAATAACAGTTATAAGGATAAAGACAAGAGTAATACGGATAGTAACAATAGAATAAGGATAATAATATCAGTTATGGCGATAATAATACTAATAATAAGGATAAAAATATTAGTTATACCGATAATAATAATAATAATAAGGATAATAATAATAGTTATGAGGATAAAGGCAAGAGTAATACGGATAGTAACAGTAGAATAAGGATAATAGTAACAGTTATAGCGATAACAATAATAAGAACAAGGATAATAATAATAGTTATGGCAATAATAATAATAATAATAAGGATAAAAATAAAAGTTATAAGGATAAACACAAGAGTAATACGGATAGTATCATTAGAATAAGGATAGTAATAATAGTTATGAGGATAAAGGCAAGAGTAATACGGATAGTAACAATTGAATAAGGATAATAATAACAGTTATATCGATAATAATAGTAATAATAAGGACAATTGTAATAGTTATAAGGATAAAGACAAGAGGAATAGGGATAGTAATAATAGAATAAAGATAATAATAATGGTAATAAGGATAACAATAAAAGTTATAAGGATAAAGGCAAGAGTAATACGGATAGTAACAGTAGAATAAGGATAATAGTAACAGTTATAGCGATAATAATAATAATAATAAGGATAAAAATAATAGTTATACCGATAATAATAATAATAATAAGGATAATAATAATAGTTATAAGGATAAAGGCAAGAGTAATGCGGATAGTAACAATAGAATAAAGATAGTAATAATAGTTATTAGGATAAAGGCAAGAGTAATACGGATAGTAACAATAGAATAAGGATGATATCAACAGTTATGGCAATAATAATAATAATAATAATAAGGATAAAAATAATAGTTATACCGACAGAAATAATAATAATAGTTATAAGGATAAAGACAAGAGTAATGCGGAAAGTAACAATAGAATAAAGATAGTAATAATAGTTATTAGGATAAAGGCACGAGTAATACGGATAGTAGCAATAGAATAAGCATAATTATAACAGTTATAGCGATAATAATAATAATAATAATCAGGTTAATAATAATAGTTATAAGCATAAAGACAAGAGTAAAACGGGTAGTAATAATAGAATAAGGATAATAATAACAGTTATAGCGATAATAATAATAGTAATAAGGATAATAATAATAGTTACAAGGATAAAGACAAGAGTAAAACGGATAGTAACAATAGAATAAGGATAATAATAACAGTTATAGCGATAAGAATAATAGTAATAAGGATAATAATAATAATAGTTATAAGGATAAAGGCACGAGTAATACGGATAGTAACAATAGAATAAGCATAATTATAACAGTTATAGCGATAATAATAATAATAATAATCAGGTTAATAATAATAGTTATAAGGATAAAGACAAGAGTAATAGGGGTATTAATAATAGAATAAGGATAATAATAACAGTTATAGCGATAATAATAATAGTAATAAGGATAATAATAATAGTTACAAGGATAAAGACAAGAGTAAAACGGATAGTAACAATAGAATAAGGATAATAATAACAGTTATAGCGATAAGAATAATAGTAATAAGGATAATAATAATAAGAGTTATGAGGATAAAGGCACGAGTAATACGGATAGTAACAATAGAATAAGCATAATTATGACAGTTATAGCGATAATAATAATAATAATAATCAGGTTAATAATAATAGTTATAAGGATAAAGACAAGAGTAATAGGGGTATTAATAATAGAATAAGGATAATAATAACAGTTATAGCGATAATAATAATAGTAATAAGGATAATAATAATAGTTACAAGGATAAAGACAAGAGTAAAACGGATAGTAACAATAGAATAAGGATAATAATAACAGTTATAGCGATAAGAATAATAGTAATAAGGATAATAATAATAAGAGTTATGAGGATAAAGGCACGAGTAATACGGATAGTAACAATAGAATAAGCATAATTATGACAGTTATAGCGATAATAATAATAATAATAATCAAGTTAATAATAATAGTTATAAGGATAAAGACAACAGTAAAACGGGTAGTAATAATAGAATAAGGATAATAATAACAGTTATAGCGATAATAATAATAGTAATAAGGATAATAATAATAGTTACAAGGATAAAGACAAGAGTAATAGGGGTAGTAATAATAGAATAAGGATAATAATAACAGTTATAGCGATAACAATAATAGTGATAAGGATAATAATAATAGTTATAAGGATAAAGACAAGAGTAATAGAGATAGTAATAATAGAATAAGGATAATAATAACAGTTATAGCGATAATAATAATAGTGATAAGGATAATAATAATCGTTATAAGGATAAAGACAAGAGTCATAGAGATAGTAATAATAGAATAAGGATAATGATAACAGTTATAGCGATAATAATAATAGAAATAAGGATAATAATAACAGTTATAGCGATAATAATAATAATAACAAGGATAATAATAATAGTTATAAGGATAAAGACAAGAGTAATGCGGAAAGTAACAATAGAATAAAGATAGTAATAATAGTTATTAGGATAAAGGCACGAGTAATACGGATAGTAGCAATAGAATAAGCATAATTATAACAGTTATAGCGATAATAATAATAATAATAATCAGGTTAATAATAATAGTTATAAGCATAAAGACAAGAGTAAAACGGGTAGTAATAATAGAATAAGGATAATAATAACAGTTATAGCGATAATAATAATAGTAATAAGGATAATAATAATAGTTACAAGGATAAAGACAAGAGTAAAACGGATAGTAACAATAGAATAAGGATAATAATAACAGTTATAGCGATAAGAATAATAGTAATAAGGATAATAATAATAATAGTTATAAGGATAAAGGCACGAGTAATACGGATAGTAACAATAGAATAAGCATAATTATAACAGTTATAGCGATAATAATAATAATAATAATCAGGTTAATAATAATAGTTATAAGGATAAAGACAAGAGTAATAGGGGTATTAATAATAGAATAAGGATAATAATAACAGTTATAGCGATAATAATAATAGTAATAAGGATAATAATAATAGTTACAAGGATAAAGACAAGAGTAAAACGGATAGTAACAATAGAATAAGGATAATAATAACAGTTATAGCGATAAGAATAATAGTAATAAGGATAATAATAATAAGAGTTATGAGGATAAAGGCACGAGTAATACGGATAGTAACAATAGAATTAAGCATAATTATGACAGTTATAGCGATAATAATAATAATAATAATCAAGTTAATAATAATAGTTATAAGGATAAAGACAACAGTAAAACGGGTAGTAATAATAGAATAAGGATAATAATAACAGTTATAGCGATAATAATAATAGTAATAAGGATAATAATAATAGTTACAAGGATAAAGACAAGAGTAATAGGGGTAGTAATAATAGAATAAGGATAATAATAACAGTTATAGCGATAACAATAATAGTGATAAGGATAATAATAATAGTTATAAGGATAAAGACAAGAGTAATAGAGATAGTAATAATAGAATAAGGATAATAATAACAGTTATAGCGATAATAATAATAGTGATAAGGATAATAATAATCGTTATAAGGATAAAGACAAGAGTCATAGAGATAGTAATAATAGAATAAGGATAATGATAACAGTTATAGCGATAATAATAATAGAAATAAGGATAATAATAACAGTTATAGCGATAATAATAATAATAACAAGGATAATAATAATAGTTATAAGGAGAAAGACAAGAGTAATAGGAGTAGTAATAATAGAATAAGGATAATGATAACAGTTATAGCGATAATAATAATAGAAATAAGGATAATAATAACAGTTAATGCGATAATAATAATAGAAATAAGGATAATAATAGCAGTTATAGCGATAATAATAATAATAACAAGGATAATAATAATAGTTATAAGGATAAAGACAAGAGTAATAGGGGTAGAAATAATAGAATAAGGATAATAATAACAGTTATAGCGATTATAATAATAGTTATAAGGATAATGAGAAGATAAATACGAACAGTAATAATGGAATAAGGATAATAATAACAGTTATAGCGATAATTATAATAGTGATAAGGATAATAATAATAGTTATAAGGATAAAGGCAAGAGCAATAGGGTTAGTAATAATAGAATAAGGATAATAATAACAGTTATAGCGATAATAATAATAGTAATATGAATAATAATAACAGTTATAGCGATAACAATAATAGTAATAAGTATAATAATAATAGTAAAAGGATAAAGACAAGTGTTAAAACGGATAGTAACAGTAGAAGAAGGATAATGATAACAGTTATAGCGATAATAATAATAATAACAAGCATAATAATAATATTTATAAGGATAAAGACAAAAGTAATAGGGATAGTAATAATAGAATATGGATAATAATAACAGTTATAGCGATAATAATAATAATAATAAGGATAATGATAATAGTTATAAGGATAAAGACAAGGGGAATAGGGATAATGATAGGAGTAATAAGAATAGTAAGAACAGTAATAATGATATTAATAATATTTATAGCGACAATAATAATAGATATAAGTATAGGAATAACAGTTATAAGGATAAAGAGAAGAGTAATACGAAAAGTAATAATGGAATAAGGATAATAATAACAGTAATAGCGATAATAATAATAGTGATAAGGATAATAATAATCGTTATAAGGATAAAGACAAGAGTCATAGAGATAGTAATAATAGAATAAGGATAATGATAACAGTTATAGCGATAATAATAATAGAAATAAGGATAATAATAACAGTTATAGCGATAATAATAATAATAACAAGGATAATAATAATAGTTATAAGGAGAAAGACAAGAGTAAATGGGGTAGTAATAATAGAATAAGGATAATAATAACAGTTATAGCGATAACAATAATAGTAATAAGTATAATAATAATAGTGAAAGGATAAAGACAAGGGGAATAGGGATAATGATAGTAGTAATAAGAATAGTAAGAACAGTAATAATGATATTAATAATATTTATAGCGACAATAATAATAGATATAAGTATAGGAATAACAGTTATAAGGATAAAGAGAAGAGTAATACGAAAAGTAATAATGAAATAAGGATAATAATAACAGTTATAGCGATAATAATAATAGTGATAAGGATAATAATAATAGTTATAAGGATAAAGACAAGAGTAATGGAGATAGTAATAATAGAATAAGGATAATGATAACAGTTATAGCGATAATAATAATAGAAATAAGGATAATAATAACAGTTATAGCGATAATAATAATAGAAATAAGGATAATAATAGCAGTTATAGCGATAATAATAATAATAACAAGGATAATAATAATAGTTATAAGGATAAAGACAAGAGTAATAGGGGTAGAAATAATAGAATAAGGATAATAATAACAGTTATAGCGATAATAATAATAGTTATAAGGATAATGAGAAGATTAATACGAACAGTAATAATGGAATAAGGATAATAATAACAGTTATAGCGATAACAATAATAGTAATAAGTATAATAATAATAGTAAAAGGATAAAGACAAGTGTAAAACGGATAGTAACAGTAGAAGAAGGATAATGATAACAGTTATAGCGATAATAATAATAATAACAAGCATAATAATAATATTTGTAAGGATAAAGACAAAAGTAATAGGGATAGTAATAATAGAATATGGATAATAATAACAGTTATAGCGATAATAATAATAATAATAAGGATAATGATAATAGTTATAAGGATAAAGACAAGGGGAATAGGGATAATGATAGGAGTAATAAGAATAGTAAGAACAGTAATAATGATATTAATAATATTTATAGCGACAATAATAATAGATATAAGTATAGGAATAACAGTTATAAGGATAAAGAGAAGAGTAATACGAAAAGTAATAATGGAATAAGGATAATAATAACAGTTATAGCGATAATAATAATAGTGATAAGGATAATAATAATCGTTATAAGGATAAAGACAAGAGTAATAGAGATAGTAATAATAGAATAAGGATAATGATAACAGTTATAGCGATAATAATAATAGAAATAAGGATAATAATAACAGTTATAGCGATAATAATAATAATAACAAGGATAATAATAATAGTTATAAGGAGAAA
>CAMAOC010000345.1:0-55456 GCA_945859555.1 Megachile ligniseca
TTATAGCGATAATAATAATAGTAATAAGGATAATAATAATAGTTATAAGGATATAGACAAGAGTAATAGGGATAGTAACAATAGAATAAGCATAATAATAACAGTTATAGCGATAATAATAATAGTAATAAGGATAATAATAACAGTTATAGCGATAATAATAATAATAATAAGGATAATAATAATAGTTATAAGGATAAAGACAAGAGGAATAGGGATAATAGTAATAGTAATAAGAATAATAATAACAGTTATAGCGATAATAATAATAGTTATAAGGATAAAGACAAGAGGAATAGGGATAATAGTAATAGTAATAAGAATAATAATAACAGTTATAGCGATAATAATAATAGTAATAAGAATAATAATAACAGTTAAAGCGATAATAATAATAGTAATAAGAATAATAATAACAGTTATAGCGATAATAATAATAGTTATAAGGAGAAAGACAAGAGGAATAGGGATAATAATAATAGTAACAAGAATAATAATAACAGTTATAGCGATAATAATAATAGTATTAAGGATAAAGGCAAGAGTAATACGGACAGTAATAATAGTAACAAGAATAATAATAACAGTTATAGCGATAATAATAATAGTATTAAGGATAATAATAACAGTTATAGCGATAATAATAATAATAATAAGGATAATAATAATAGTCATAAGGAGAAAGAAAAGAGGAATAGGGATAATAATAATAGTAACAAGAATAATAATAACAATTATAGCGATAATAATAATAGTATTAAGGATAATAATAACAGTTGTAGCGATAATAATAATAGTAATAAGGATAATAATAATAGTTATAGCGATAATAATAATAATAATAATAAGGATAATAATAATAGTAACAAGAATAATAATAACAGTTATAGCGATAATAATAATAGTAATAAGGATAATAATAATAGTTATAAGGATATAGACGAGAGTAATAGGGATAGTAACAATAGAATAAGCATAATAATAACAGCTATAGCGATAATAATAATAGTAATAAGCATAATAATAACAGTTATAGCGATAATAATAATAGTAAATAAGGATAATAATAACAGTTATAGCGATAATAATAATAATAATAATAGTTGTAAGGATAAAGACAAGAGGAATAGGGATAATAGTAATAGTAATGAGAATAATATAACAGTTCTAGCGATAATAATAATAGTTATAAGGAGAAAGACAAGAGGAATAGGGATAATAGTAATAGTAATAAGATTAATAATAACAGTTATAGCGATAATAATAATAGTAATAAGAATAATAATAACAGTTAAAGCGATAATAATAATAGTAATATGAATAATAATAACAGTTATAGCGATAATAATAATAGTATTAAGGGTAATAATAACAGATATAGCGATAATAATAATAGTTATAAGGAGAAAGACAAGAGGAATAGGGATAATAATAATAGTAACAAGAATAATAATAACAATTATAGCGATAATAATAATAGTATTATGGATAATAGTAACAGTAATAGCGATAATAATAAGAGTAATAAGGATAATAATAATAGTTATGGCGATAATAATAATAATAATATAAGGATAATAATAATAGGTATAAGGATAAAGACAAGAGGCATACGAATAATAGTAATAGTAATAAGAATAATAATAACAGTTATAGCGATAATAATAATAGTATTAAGGATAATAATAATAGTAATAAGGATAATAATAATAGTTATCAGGATAAAGACAAGATGAATAGGGATAATAGTAATAGTAATAAGAATAATAATAACAGTTAAAGCGATAATAATAATAGTAATAAGAATAATAATAACAGTTAAAGCGATAATAATAATAGTAATAAGAATAATAATAACAGTTATAGCGATAATAATAATAGTATTAGGGATAATAATAACAGTTATAGGGATAATAATAATAGTAATAAGAATAATAATAACAGTTAAAGCGATAATAATAATAGTAATAAGAATAATAATAACAGTTATAGCGATAATAATAATAGTTATAAGGAGAAAGACAAGAGGAATAGGGATAATAATAATAGTAACAAGAATAATAATAACAGTTATAGCGATAATAATAATAGTATTAAGGTTAAAGGCAAGAGTAATACGGACAGTAATAATAGTAACAAGAATAATAATAACAGTTATAGCGATAATAATAATAGTATTAAGGATAATAATAACAGTTATAGCGATAATAATAATAATAATAAGGATAATAATAATAGTCATAAGGAGAAAGAAAAGAGGAATAGGGATAATAATAATAGTAACAAGAATAATAATAACAATTATAGCGATAATAATAATAGTATTAAGGATAATAATAACAGTTGTAGCGATAATAATAATAGTAATAAGGATAATAATAATAGTTATAGCGATAATAATAATAATAATAATAAGGATAATAATAATAGTAACAAGAATAATAATAACAGTTATAGCGATAATAATAATAGTAATAAGGATAATAATAATAGTTATAAGGATATAGACAAGAGTAATAGGGATAGTAACAATAGAATAAGCATAATAATAACAGCTATAGCGATAATAATAATATTAATAAGCATAATAATAACAGTTATAGCGATAATAATAATAGTAATAAGGATAATAATAACAGTTATAGCGATAATAATAATAATAATAAGGATAATAATAATAGTTGTAAGGATAAAGACAAGAGGAATAGGGATAATAGTAATAGTAATGAGAATAATAATAACAGTTCTAGCGATAATAATAATAGTTATAAGAAGAAAGACAAGAGGAATAGGGATAATAGTAATAGTAATAAGATTAATAATAACAGTTATAGCGATAATAATAATAGTAATAAGAATAATAATAACAGTTAAAGCGATAATAATAATAGTAATATGAATAATAATAACAGTTATAGCGATATTAATAATAGTATTAAGGGTAATAATAACAGATATAGCGATAATAATAATAGTTATAAGGAGAAAGACAAGAGGAATAGGGATAATAATAATAGTAACAAGAATAATAATAACAATTATAGCGATAATAATAATAATAATAAGGATAAAATAATAGTTATAAGGATAAAGACAAGAGGAATAGGGATAATAGTAATAGTAATAAGAATAATAATAACAGTTATAGCGATAATAATAATAGTTATAAGGATAAAGACAAGAGGAATAGGGATAATAGTAATAGTAATAAGAATAATAATAACAGTTATAGCGATAATAATAATAGTAATAAGAATAATAATAACAGTTAAAGCGATAATAATAATAGTAATAAGAATAATAATAACAGTTATAGCGATAATAATAAAAGTAATAAGAATAGTAATAACAGTTATAGCGATAATAATAATAGTAATAAGAATAATAATAACAGTTAAAGCGATAATAATAATAGTAATAAGAATAATAATAACAGTTATAGCGATAATAATAATAGTTATAAGGAGAAAGACAAGAGGAATAGGGATAATAATAATAGTAACAAGAATAATAATAACAGTTAAAGCGATAATAATAATAGTAATAAGAATAATAATAACAGTTATAGCGATAATAATAATAGTAATAAGGATAATAATAACAGTTATAAGGATATAGACAAGAGTAATAGGGATAGTAACAATAGAATAAGCATAATAATAACAGTTATAGCGATAATAATAATAGTAATAAGGATAATAATAATAATAGTTATAAGGATATAGACAAGAGTAATAGGGATAGTAACAATAGAATAAACATAATAATAACAGTTATAGCGATAATAATAAGAGAATAAGCATAATAATAACAGTTATAGCGATAATAATAATAGTAATAAGAATAATAATAACAGTTAAAGCGATAATAATAATAGTATTAGGGATAATAATAACAGTTATAGCGATAATAATAATAGTAATAAGAATAATAATAACAGTTAAAGCGATAATAATAATAGTAATAAGAATAATAATAACAGTTATAGCGATAATAATAATAGTTATAAGGAGAAAGACAAGAGGAATAGGGATAATAATAATAGTAACAAGAATAATAATAACAGTTATAGCGATAATAATAATAGTATTAAGGATAAAGGCAAGAGTAATACGGACAGTAATAATAGTAACAAGAATAATAATAACAGTTATAGCGATAATAATAATAGTAATAAGGATAATAATAATAGTTATAAGGATATAGACAAGAGTAATATTGATAGTAACAATAGAATAAGCATAATAATAACAGTTATAGCGATAATAATAATAGTTATAAGGAGAAAGACAAGAGGAATAGGGATAATAATAATAGTAACAAGAATAATAATAACAGTTATAGCGATAATAATAATAGTATTAAGGATAAAGGCAAGAGTAATACGGACAGTAATAATAGTAACAAGAATAATAATAACAGTTATAGCGATAATAATAATAGTAATAAGGATAATAATAATAGTTATAAGGATATAGACAAGAGTAATATTGATAGTAACAATAGAATAAGCATAATAATAACAGTTATAGCGATAATAATAATAATAATAAGGATAATAGTTATAAGGATAAAGACTAGAGGAATAGGGATAATAGTAATAGTAATAAGAATAATAATAACAGTTATAGCGATAATAATAATAGTAATAAGGATAATAATAATAGTTATAGCGATAATAATAATAATAATAATAAGGATAATAATAATAGTAACAAGAATAATAATAACAGTTATAGCGATAATAATAATAGTAATAAGGAGAAAGACAAGAGGAATAGGGATAATAATAATAGTAACAAGAATAATAATAACAGTTAAAGCGATAATAATAATAGTATTAAGGATAATAATAATAGTAATAAGGATAATAATAATAGTTATCAGGATAAAGACAAGATGAATAGGGATAATAGTAATAGTAATAAGAATAATAATAACAGTTAAAGCGATAATAATAATAGTAATAAGAATAATAATAACAGTTAAAGCGATAATAATAATAGTAATAAGAATAATAATAACAGTTATAGCGATAATAATAATAGTATTAAGGATAAAGGCAAGAGTAATACGGACAGTAATAATAGTAACAAGAATAATAATAACAGTTATAGCGATAATAATAATAGTAATAAGGATAATAATAATAGTTATAAGGATATAGACAAGAGTAATAGGGATAGTAACAATAGAATAAGCATAATAATAACAGTTATAGCGATAATAATAATAATAATAAGGATAATAGTTATAAGGATAAAGACTAGAGGAATAGGGATAATAGTAATAGTAATAAGAATAATAATAACAGTTATAGCGATAATAATAATAGTAATAAGGATAATAATAATAGTTATAGCGATAATAATAATAATAATAATAAGGATAATAATAATAGTAACAAGAATAATAATAACAGTTATAGCGATAATAATAATAGTAATAAGGAGAAAGACAAGAGGAATAGGGATAATAATAATAGTAACAAGAATAATAATAACAGTTAAAGCGATAATAATAATAGTATTAAGGATAATAATAATAGTAATAAGGATAATAATAATAGTTATCAGGATAAAGACAAGATGAATAGGGATAATAGTAATAGTAATAAGAATAATAATAACAGTTAAAGCGATAATAATAATAGTAATAAGAATAATAATAACAGTTATAGCGATAATAATAATAGTATTAGGGATAATAATAACAGTTATAGCGATAATAATAATAGTAATAAGAATAATAATAACAGTTAAAGCGATAATAATAATAGTAATAAGAATAATAATAACAGTTATAGCGATAATAATAATAGTTATAAGGAGAAAGACAAGAGGAATAGGGATAATAATAATAGTAACAAGAATAATAATAACAGTTATAGCGATAATAATAATAGTATTAAGGATAAAGGCAAGAGTAATACGGACAGTAATAATAGTAACAAGAATAATAATAACAGTTATAGCGATAATAATAATAGTATTAAGGATAATAATAACAGTTATAGCGATAATAATAATAATAATAAGGATAATAATAATAGTCATAAGGAGAAAGAAAAGAGGAATAGGGATAATAATAATAGTAACAAGAATAATAATAACAATTATAGCGATAATAATAATAGTAATAAGGATAATAATAATAGTTATAAGGATATAGACAAGAGTAATAGGGATAGTAACAATAGAATAAGCATAATAATAACAGTTATAGCGATAATAATAATAGTAATAAGGATAATATAATAGTTATAAGGATATAGACAAGAGTAATAGGGATAGTAACAATAGAATAAGCATAATAATAACAGTTATAGCGATAATAATAATAATAATAAGGATAATAGTTATAAGGATAAAGACTAGAGGAATAGGGATAATAGTAATAGTAATAAGAATAATAATAACAGTTATAGCGATAATAATAATAGTAATAAGGATAATAATAATAGTTATAGCGATAATAATAATAATAATAATAAGGATAATAATAATAGTAACAAGAATAATAATAACAGTTATAGCGATAATAATAATAGTAATAAGGATAATAATAATAGTTATAAGGATA
This sequence comes from Megachile ligniseca, assembly GCA_945859555.1. Classification (NCBI taxonomy): domain Eukaryota; kingdom Metazoa; phylum Arthropoda; class Insecta; order Hymenoptera; family Megachilidae; genus Megachile; species Megachile ligniseca. The sequence goes on from CAMAOC010000345.1 coordinate 6,583, forward strand.
TAGACAAGTGTAATAGGGATAGTAACAATAGAATAAGCATAATAATAACAGCTATAGCGATAATAATAATAGTAATAAGCATAATAATAACAGTTATAGCGATAATAATAATAGTAATAAGGATAATAATAACAGTTATAGCGATAATAATAATAATAATAAGGATAATAATAATAGTTGTAAGGATAAAGACAAGAGGAATAGGGATAATAGTAATAGTAATGAGAATAATAATAACAGTTCTAGCGATAATAATAATAGTTATAAGGAGAAAGACAAGAGGAATAGGGATAATAGTAATAGTAATAAGATTAATAATAACAGTTATAGGGATAATAATAATAGTAATAAGAATAATAATAATAGTTAAAGCGATAATAATAATAGTAATATGAATAATAATAACAGTTATAGCGATATTAATAATAGTATTAAGGGTAATAATAACAGATATAGCGATAATAATAATAGTTATAAGGAGAAAGACAAGAGGAATAGGGATAATAATAATAGTAACAAGAATAATAATAACAATTATAGCGATAATAATAATAATAATAAGGATAAAATAATAGTTATAAGGATAAAGACAAGAGGAATAGGGATAATAGTAATAGTAATAAGAATAATAATAACAGTTATAGCGATAATAATAATAGGTATAAGGATAAAGACAAGAGGAATAGGGATAATAGTAATAGTAATAAGAATAATAATAACAGTTATAGCGATAATAATAATAGTAATAAGAATAATAATAACAGTTAAAGCGATAATAATAATAGTAATAAGAATAATAATAACAGTTATAGCGATAATAATAAAAGTAATAAGAATAATAATAACAGTTATAGCGATAATAATAATAGTAATAAGAATAATAATAACAGTTAAAGCGATAATAATAATAGTAATAAGAATAATAATAACAGTTATAGCGATAATAATAATAGTTATAAGGAGAAAGACAAGAGGAATAGGGATAATAATAATAGTAACAAGAATAATAATAACAGTTAAAGCGATAATAATAATAGTAATAAGAATAATAATAACAGTTATAGCGATAATAATAATAGTAATAAGGATAATAATAATAGTTATAAGGATATAGACAAGAGTAATAGGGATAGTAACAATAGAATAAGCATAATAATAACAGTTATAGCGATAATAATAATAGTAATAAGGATAATAATAATAGTTATAAGGATATAGACAAGAGTAATAGGGATAGTAACAATAGAATAAACATAATAATAACAGTTATAGCGATAATAATAAGAGTATAAGCATAATAATAACAGTTATAGCGATAATAATAATAGTAATAAGGATAATAATAACAGTTATAGCGATAATAGTAATAATAATAATAAGGATAATAATAATAGTAACAAGAATAATAATAACAGTTAAAGCGATAATAATAATAGTAATAACGATAATAATAACAGTTATAGCGATAATAATAATAATAATAATAAGGATAATAATAATAGTTATAAGGATAAAGACAAGAGGAATAGGATAATAGTAATAGTAATAAGAATAATAGTAACAGTTATAGCGATAATAATAATAGTAATAAGGATAATAATAATAGTTATAAGGATATAGACAAGAGTAATAGGGATAGTAACAATAGAATAAGCATAATAATAACAGTTATAGCGATAATAATAATAGTAATAAGGATAATAATAACAGTTATAGTGATAATAATAATAATAACAGTTATTGCGATAATAATAATAGTATTAACGATAAAGGCAAGAGTAATACGGACAGTAATAGTAGTAACATGAATAATAATAACAGTTATAGCGTTAATAATAATAGTAATAAGGATAATAATAATAGTTATAAGGATATAGACAAGAGTAATAGGGATAGTAACAATAGAATAAGCATAATAATAACAGTTATAGCGATAATAATAATAGTAATAAGGATAATAATAACAGTTATAGCGATATAATAATAATAATAAGGATAATAATAATAGTTATAAGGATAAAGACAAGAGGAATAGGGATAATAGTAATAGTAATAAGAATAATAATAACAGTTATAGCGATAGTAATAATAGTAATAAGGATAATAATAACAGTTATAGCGATAATAATAATAATAATAAGGATAATAATAATAGTTATAAGGATAAAGACAAGTGGAATAGGGATAATAGTAATAGTAATAAGAATAATAATAACAGTTATAGCGATAATAATAATAGTAATAAGAATAATAATAACAGTTAAAGAGATAATAATAATAGTAATAAGAATAATAATAACAGTTATAGCGATAATAATAATAGTAATAAGGATAATAATAACAGTTATAGCGATAATAATAATAATAATAAGGATAATAATAATAGTTGTAAGGATAAAGACAAGAGGAATAGGGATAATAGTAATAGTAATGAGAATAATAATAACAGTTCTAGCGATAATAATAATAGTAATAACAATAATAATAACAGTTATAGCGATAATAATAATAGTATTAAGGATAATAATAACAGATATAGCGATAATAATAATAGTTATAAGGAGAAAGACAAGAGGAATAGGGATAATAATAATAGTAACAAGAATAATAATAACAATTATAGCGATAATAATAATAGTATTAAGGATAATAGTAACAGTTATAGCGATAATAATAATAGTAATAAGGATAATAATAATAGTTATGGCGATAATAATAATAATAATAATAAGGATAATAATAATAGGTATAAGGATAAAGACAAGAGGAATACGAATAATAGTAATAGTAATAAGAATAATAATAACAGTTATAGCGATAATAATAATAGTATTAAGGATAATACTAATAGTAATAAGGATAATAATAATAGTTATCAGGATAAAGACAAGATGAATAGGGATAATAGTAATAGTAATAAGAATAATAATAACAGTTATAGCGATAATAATAATAGTAATAAGGATAATAATAACAGTTATAGCGATAATAATAATAATAATAAGGATAATAATAATAGTTATAAGGATAAAGACAAGAGGAATGGGGATAATAGTAATAGTAATGAGAATAATAATAACAGTTCTAGCGAAAATAATAATAGTTATAAGGATAAAGACAAGAGGAATAGGGATAATAGTAATAGTAATGAGAATAATAATAACAGTTCTAGCGATAATAATAATAGTTATAAGGTGAAAGACAAGAGGAATAGGGATAATAATAATAGTAACAAGAATGATAATAACAGTTATGGCGATAATAATAATAGTATTAAGGATAAAGGCAAGAGTAATACGGACAGTAATAATAGTAACAAGAATAATAATAACAGTTATAGCGATAATAATAATAGTAATAAGAATAATAATAACAGTTAAAGCGATAATAATAATAGTAGTAAGAATAATAATAACAGTTATAGCGATAATAATAATAGTATTAAGGATAATAATAACAGTTATAGCGATAATAATAATAGTTATAAGGAGAAAGACAAGAGGAATAGGGATAATAATAATAGTAACAAGAATAATAATAACAGTTATAGCGATACTAATAATAGTATTAAGGATAATAATAACAGCTATAGCGATAATAATAATAGTAATAAGCATAATAATAACAGTTTTAGCGATAATAATAATAGTAATAAGGATAATAATAACAGTTATAGCGATAATAATAATAGTAATAAGAATAATAATAACAGTTATAGCGATAATAATAATAATAATAAGGATAATAAAAATAGTTGTAAGGATAAAGACAAGAGGAATAGGGATAATAGTAATAGTAATGAGAATAATAATAACAGTTCTAGCGATAATAATAATAGTTATAACGAGAAAGACAAGAGGAATAGGGATAATAGTAATAGTAATAAGAATAATAATAACAGTTATAGCGATAATAATAATAGTAATAAGAATAATAATAACAGTTAAAGCGATAATAATAATAGTAATAAGAATAATAATAACAGTTATAGCGATAATAATAATAGTATTAAGGATAATAATAACAGATATAGCGATAATAATAATAGTTATAAGGACAAAGACAAGAGGAATAGGGATAATAGTAATAGTAATGAGAATAATAATAACAGTTCTAGCGATAATAATAATAGTTATAAGGAGAAAGACAAGAGGAATAGGGATAATAGCAATAGTAATAAGAATAATAATAACAGTTATAGCGATAATAATAATAGTAATAAGGATAATAATAACAGTTATAGCGATAATAATAATAATAATAAGGATAATAATAATAGTTATAAGGATAAAGACAATAGGAATAGGGATAATAGTAATAGTAATGAGAATAATAATAACAGTTCTAGCGATAATAATAATAGTTATAAGGAGAAAGACAAGAGGAATAGGGATAATAATAATAGTAACAAGAATAATAATAACAGTTATAGCGATAATAATAATAGTAATAAGAATAATAATAACAGTTAAAGCGATAATAATAATAGTAATAAGAATAATAATAACAGTTATAGCGATAATAATAATAGTATTAAGGATAATAATAACAGTTATAGCGATAATAATAATAGTTATAAGGAGAAAGACAAGAGGAATAGGGATAATAATAATAGTAACAAGAATAATAATAACAGTTATAGCGATACTAATAATAGTATTAAGGATAATAATAACAGCTATAGCGATAATAATAATAGTAATAAGCATAATAATAACAGTTATAGCGATAATAATAATAGTAATAAGGATAATAATAACAGTTATAGCGATAATAATAATAGTAATAAGAATAATAATAACAGTTATAGCGATAATAATAATAATAATAAGGATAATAAAAATAGTTGTAAGGATAAAGACAAGAGGAATAGGGATAATAGTAATAGTAATGAGAATAATAATAACAGTTCTAGCGATAATAATAATAGTTATAACGAGAAAGACAAGAGGAATAGGGATAATAGTAATAGTAATAAGAATAATAATAACAGTTATAGCGATAATAATAATAGTAATAAGAATAATAATAACAGTTAAAGCGATAATAATAATAGTAATAAGAATAATAATAACAGTTATAGCGATAATAATAATAGTATTAAGGATAATAATAACAGATATAGCGATAATAATAATAGTTATAAGGACAAAGACAAGAGGAATAGGGATAATAGTAATAGTAATGAGAATAATAATAACAGTTCTAGCGATAATAATAATAGTTATAAGGAGAAAGACAAGAGGAATAGGGATAATAGTAATAGTAATAAGAATAATAATAACAGTTATAGCGATAATAATAATAGTAATAAGGATAATAATAACAGTTATAGCGATAATAATAATAATAATAAGGATAATAATAATAGTTATAAGGATAAAGACAATAGGAATAGGGATAATAGTAATAGTAATGAGAATAATAATAACAGTTCTAGCGATAATAATAATAGTTATAAGGAGAAAGACAAGAGGAATAGGGATAATAATAATAGTAACAAGAATGATAATAACAGTTATGGCGATAATAATAATAGTATTAAGGATAAAGGCAAGAGTAACACGGACAGTAATAATAGTAACAAGAATAATAATAACAGTTATAGCGATAATAATAATAGTAATAAGAATAATAATAACAGTTAAAGCGATAATAATAATAGTAATAAGAATAATAATAACAGTTATAGCGATAATAATATCAGTAGGAATGATAATAAGAGCAGTTATAGAGATAATAATAATAGTAATAAGGATAATAATAATAGTTATAAGCATAAAGACAAGAGGAATAGGGATAATAGTAATAGTAATAAGAATAATAGTAACAGTTATAGCGATAATAATAATAGTTATAATGATAAAGGCAAGAGTAATACGGATAGTAACAATAGAATGAACATAATAATAACAGTCATAGCGTTAATAATAATAGTAATAAGGATAATATTAATAGTAATAAGGATAAAGACAAGTGGAATAGGGATAATAATAATAGTAATAAGAATAATACTAACAGTTATAGCGATAATAATAATAGTTATAAGGATAAAGGCGAGAGTAATACGGACAGTAATAATAGTAACAAGAATAATAATAACAGTTATAGCGATAATAATAATAGTAATAAGGATAATAATAACAGTTATAGCGATAATAATAATAATAATAAGGATAATAATAACAGTTATAGCGATAATAATAATAGTAATAAGGATAATAATAATAGTTGTAAGGATAAAGACAAGAGGAATAGGGATAATAGTAATAGTAATGAGAATAATAATAACAGTTCTAGCGATAATAATAATAGTTATAAGGAGAAAGACAAGAGGAATAGGGATAATAGTAATAGTAATAAGAATAATAATAACAGTTATAGCGATAATAATAATAGTAATAAGAATAATAATAACAGTTATAGCGATAATAATAATAGTAATAACAATAATAATAACAGTTATAGCGATAATAATAATAGTATTAAGGATAATAATAACAGATATAGCGATAATAATAATAGTTATAAGGAGAAAGACAAGAGGAATAGGGATAATAATAATAGTAACAAGAATAATAATAACAATTATAGCGATAATAATAATAGTATTAAGGATAATAGTAACAGTTATAGCGATAATAATAATAGTAATAAGGATAATAATAATAGTTATGGCGATAATAATAATAATAATAATAAGGATAATAATAATAGGTATAAGGATAAAGACAAGAGGAATACGAATAATAGTAATAGTAATAAGAATAATAATAACAGTTATAGCGATAATAATAATAGTATTAAGGATAATAATAATAGTAATAAGGATAATAATAATAGTTATCAGGATAAAGACAAGATGAATAGGGATAATAGTAATAGTAATAAGAATAATAATAACAGTTATAGCGATAATAATAATAGTAATAAGGATAATAATAACAGTTATAGCGATAATAATAATAATAATAAGGATACTAATAATAGTTATAAGGATAAAGACAAGAGGAATGGGGATAATAGTAACAGTAATGAGAATAATAATAACAGTTCTAGCGATAATAATAATAGTTATAAGGTGAAAGACAAGAGGAATAGGGATAATAATAATAGTAACAAGAATGATAATAACAGTTATGGCGATAATAATAATAGTATTAAGGATAAAGGCAAGAGTAATACGGACAGTAATAATAGTAACAAGAATAATAATAACAGTTATAGCGATAATAATAATAGTAATAAGAATAATAATAACAGTTAAAGCGATAATAATAATAGTAATAAGAATAATAATAACAGTTATAGCGATAATAATAATAGTATTAAGGATAATAATAATAGTAATAAGGATAATAATAATAGTTATCAGGATAAAGACAAGATGAATAGGGATAATAGTAATAGTAATAAGAATAATAATAACAGTTATAGCGATAATAATAATAGTAATAAGGATAATAATAACAGTTATAGCGATAATAATAATAATAATAAGGATAATAATAATAGTTATAAGGATAAAGACAAGAGGAATAGGGATAATAGTAATAGTAATGAGAATAATAATAACAGTTCTAGCGATAATAATAATAGTTATAAGGTGAAAGACAAGAGGAATAGGGATAATAATAATAGTAACAAGAATGATAATAACAGTTATGGCGATAATAATAATAGTATTAAGGATAAAGGCAAGAGTAATACGGACAGTAATAATAGTAACAAGAATAATAATAACAGTTATAGCGATAATAATAATAGTAATAAGAATAATAATAACAGTTAAAGCGATAATAATAATAGTAATAAGAATAATAATAACAGTTATAGCGATAATAATAATAGTATTAAGGATAATAATAACAGTTATAGCGATAATAATAATAGTTATAAGGAGAAAGACAAGAGGAATAGGGATAATAATAATAGTAACAAGAATAATAATAACAGTTATAGCGATACTAATAATAGTATTAAGGATAATAATAACAGCTATAGCGATAATAATAATAGTAATAAGCATAATAATAACAGTTATAGCGATAATAATAATAGTAATAAGAATAATAATAACAGTTATAGCGATAATAATAATAGTAATAAGAATAATAATAACAGTTATAGCGATAATAATAATAATAATAAGGATAATAAAAATAGTTGTAAGGATAAAGACAAGAGGAATAGGGATAATAGTAATAGTAATGAGAATAATAATAACAGTTCTAGCGATAATAATAATAGTTATAACGAGAAAGACAAGAGGAATAGGGATAATAATAATAGTAATAAGAATAATAATAACAGTTATAGCGATAATAATAATAGTATTAAGGATAATAATAACAGATATAGCGATAATAATAATAGTTATAAGGACAAAGACAAGAGGAATAGGGATAATAGTAATAGTAATGAGAATAATAATAACAGTTCTAGCGATAATAATAATAGTTATAAGGAGAAAGACAAGAGGAATAGGGATAATAGTAATAGTAACAAGAATAATAATAACAGTTATAGCGATAATAATAATAGTAATAAGGATAATAATAACAGTTATAGCGATAATAATAATAATAATAAGGATAATAATAATAGTTATAAGGATAAAGACAATAGGAATAGGGATAATAGTAATAGTAATGAGAATAATAATAACAGTTCTAGCGATAATAATAATAATTATAAGGAGAAAGACAAGAGGAATAGGGATAATAATAATAGTAACAAGAATGATAATAACAGTTATGGCGATAATAATAATAGTATTAAGGATAAAGGCAAGAGTAACACGGACAGTAATAATAGTAACAAGAATAATAATAACAGTTATAGCGATAATAATAATAGTAATCAGAATAATAATAACAGTTAAAGCGATAATAACAATAGTAATAAGAATAATAATAACAGTTATAGCGATAATAATATCAGTAGGAATGATAATAAGAGCAGTTATAGAGATAATAATAATAGTAATAAGGATAATAATAATAGTTATAAGCATAAAGACAAGAGGAATAGGGATAATAGTAATAGTAATAAGAATAATAGTAACAGTTATAGCGATAATAATAATAGTTATAATGATAAAGGCAAGAGTAATACGGATAGTAACAATAGAATGAACATAATAATAACAGTCATAGCGTTAATAATAATAGTAATAAGGATAATATTAATAGTTATAAGGATAAAGACAAGTGGAATAGGGATAATAATAATAGTAATAAGAATAATACTAACAGTTATAGCGATAATAATAATAGTTATAAGGATAAAGGCAAGAGTAATACGGACAGTAATAATAGTAACAAGAATAATAATAACAGTTATAGCGATAATAATAATAGTAATAAGGATAATAATAACAGTTATAGCGATAATAATAATAATAATAAGGATAATAATAATAGTTATAAGGATAAAGACAAGAGGAATAGGGATAATAGTAATAGTAATAAGAATAATAATAACAGTTATAGGGATAATAGTAATAGTATTAAGAATAATAATAACAGTTATAGCGATAATAATAATAGTAATAAGAATAATAATAACAGTTATAGCGATAATAATAATAGTAATAATAATAATAATAACAGTTAAAGCGATAATAATAATAGTAATAAGAATAATAATAACAGTTATAGCGATAATAAAAATAGTTATAAGGAGAAAGACAAGAGGAATAGGGATAATAATAATAGTAACAAGAATAATAATAACAGTTATAGCGATAATAATAATAGTATTAAGGATAAAGGCAAGAGTAATACGGACAGTAATAATAGTAACAAGAATAATAATAACAGTTATAGCGATAATAATAATAGTAATAAGGATAATAATAATAGTTATAAGGATATAGACAAGAGTAATAGGGATAGTAACAATAGAATAAGCATAATAATAACAGTTATAGCGACAATAATAATAATAATAAGGATAATAAAAATAGTTATAAGGATAAAGACAAGAGGAATAGGGATAATAGTAATAGTAATAAGAATAATAATAACAGTTATAGCGATAGTAATAATAGTAATAAGGATAATAATAACAGTTATAGCGATAATAATAATAATAATAAGGATAATAATAATAGTTATAAGGATAAAGACAAGAGGAATAGGGATAATAGTAATAGTAATAAGAATAATAATAACAGTTATAGCGATAATAATAATAGTAATAAGGATAATAATAACAGTTATAGCGATAATAATAATAGTAATAAGAATAATAATAATAGTTATAAGGATATAGACAAGAGTAATAGGGATAGTAACAATAGAATAAGCATAATAATAACAGTTATAGCGATAATAATAATAGTAATAAGTATAATAATAACAGTTATAGCGATAATAATAATAATAATAAGGATAATAATAATAGTTATAAGGATAAAGACAAGAGGAATAGGGATAATAGTAATAGTAATAAGAATAATAATAACAGTTATAGCGATAATAATAATAGTTATAAGGATAAAGACAAGAGGAATAGGGATAATAGTAATAGTAATAAGAATAATAATAATAGTAATAAGAATAATAATAACAGTTATAGCGATAATAATAATAGTTATAAGGAGAAAGACAAGAGGAATAGGGATAATAATAATAGTAACAAGAATAATAATAACAGTTATAGCGATAATAATAATAGTATTAAGGATAAAGGCAAGAGTAATAGGGATAGTAACAATAGAATAAGCATAATAATAACAGTTATAGCGATAATAATAATAGTAATAAGGATAATAATAACAGTTATAGCGATAATAATAATAATAATAAGGATAATAATAATAGTTATAAGGATAAAGACAAGAGGAATAGGGATAATAGTAATAGTAATAAGAATAATAATAACAGTTATAGCGATAATAATAATAGTTATAAGGAGAAAGACAAGAGTAATACGGACAGTAATAATAGTAACAAGAATAATAATAACAGTTATAGCGATAATAATAATAGTAATAAGGATAATAATAATAGTTATAAGGATATAGACAAGAGTAATAGGGATAGTAACAATAGAATAAACATAATAATAACAGCTATAGCGATAATAATAAGAGAATAAGCATAATAATAACAGTTATAGCGATAATAATAATAGTAATAAGGATAATAATAACAGTTATAGCGATAATAATAATAATAATAAGGATAATAATAATAGTTATAAGGATAAAGACAAGAGGAATAGGGATAATAATAATAGTAACAAGAATGATAATAACAGTTATGGCGATAATAATAATAGTATTAAGGATAAAGGCAAGAGTAATACGGACAGTAATAATAGTAACAAGAATAATAATAACAGTTATAGCGATAATAATAATAGTAATAAGAATAATAATAACAGTTAAGCGATAATAATAATAGTAATAAGAATAATAATAACAGTTATAGCGATAATAATATCAGTAGGAATGATAATAAGAGCAGTTATAGAGATATTAATAATAGTAATAAGGATAATAATAATAGTTATAAGGATAAAGACAAGAGGAATAGGGATAATAGTAATAGTAATAAGAATAATAGTAACAGTTATAGCGATAATAATAATAGTTATAATGATAAAGGCAAGAGTAATACGGATAGTAACAATAGAATGAACATAATAATAACAGTCATAGCGTTAATAATAATAGTAATAAGGATAATATTAATAGTTATAAGGATAAAGACAAGTGGAATAGGGATAATAATAATAGTAATAAGAATAATACTAACAGTTATAGCGATAATAATAATAGTTATAAGGATAAAGACAAGAGGAATAGGGATAATTGTAGTAGTAATAAGAATAATAATAACAGTAAAAGCGATAATAATAATAGTAATAAGAATAATAATAACAGTTATAGCGATAATAATAATAGTATTAAGGATAATAATAACAGTTATAGCGATAATAATAATAATAATAAGGATAATAATAATAGTCATAAGGAGAAAGAAAAGAGGAATAGGGATAATAATAATAATAACAAGAATAATAATAACAATTATAGCGATAATAATAATAGTATTAAGGATAATAATAACAGTTGTGGCGATAATAATAATAGTAATAAGGATAATAATAATAGTTATAGCGATAATAATAATAATAATAATAAGGATAATAATAATAGTAACAAGAATAATAATAACAGTTATTGCGATAATAATAATAGTAATAAGGATAATAATAATAGTTATAAGGATGTAGACAAGAGTAATAGGGATAGTAACAATAGAATAAGCATAATAATAACAGCTATAGCGATAATAATAATAGTAATAAGCATAATAATAACAGTTATAGCGATAATAATAATAGTAATAAGGATAATAATAACAGTTATAGCGATAATAATAATAATAATAAGGATAATAATAATAGTTGTAAGGATAAAGACAAGAGGAATAGGGATAATAGTAATAGTAATGAGAATAATAATAACAGTTCTAGCGATAATAATAATAGTTATATGGAGAAAGACAAGAGGAATAGGGATAATAGTAATAGTAATAAGAATAATAATAACAGTTATAGCGATAATAATAATAGTAATAAGGATAATAATAACAGTTATAGCGATAATAATAATAGTAATAAGGATAATAATAATAGTTGTAAGGATAAAGACAAGAGGAATAGGGATAATAGTAATAGTAATGAGAATAATAATAACAGTTCTAGCGATAATAATAATAGTTATAAGGAGAAAGACAAGAGGAATAGGGATAATAGTAATAGTAATAAGAATAATAATAACAGTTATAGCGATAATAATAATAGTAATAAGAATAATAGTAACAGTTATAGCGATAATAATAATAGTAATAAGGATAATAATAATAGTTATGGCGATAATAATAATAATAATAATAAGGATAATAATAATAGGTATAAGGATAAAGACAAGAGGAATACGAATAATAGTAATAGTAATAAGAATAATAATAACAGTTATAGCGATAATAATAATAGTATTAAGGATAATAATAATAGTAATAAGGATAATAATAATAGTTATCAGGATAAAGATAAGATGAATAGGGATAATAGTAATAGTAATAAGAATAATAATAACAGTTATAGCGATAATAATAATAGTAATAAGGATAATAATAACAGTTATAGCGATAATAATAATAATAATAAGGATAATAATAATAGTTATAAGGATAAAGACAAGAGGAATGGGGATAATAGTAATAGTAATGAGAATAATAATAACAGTTCTAGCGATAATAATAATAGTTATAAGGTGAAAGACAAGAGGAATAGGGATAATAATAATAGTAACAAGAATGATAATAACAGTTATGGCGATAATAATAATAGTATTAAGGATAAAGGCAAGAGTAATACGGACAGTAATAATAGTAACAAGAATAATAATAACAGTTATAGCGATAATAATAATAGTAATAAGAATAATAATAACAGTTAAAGCGATAATAATAATAGTAATAAGAATAATAATAACAGTTATAGCGATAATAATAATAGTATTAAGGATAATAATAATAGTAATAAGGATAATAATAATAGTTATCAGGATAAAGACAAGAGGAATAGGGATAATAGTAATAGTAATAAGAATAATAATAACAGTTATAGCGATAATAATAATAGTAATAAGAATAATAATAACAGTTAAAGCGATAATAATAATAGTAATAACGATAATAATAACAGTTATAGCGATAATAATAATAATAATAATAAGGATAATAATAATAGTTATAAGGATAAAGACAAGAGGAATAGGGATAATAGTAATAGTAATAAGAATAATAGTAACAGTTATAGCGATAATAATAATAGTAATAAGAATAATAATAACAGTTAAAGCGATAATAATAATAGTAACAAGAATAATAATAACAGTTATAGCGATAATAATAATAGTATTAAGGATAATAATAACAGTTATAGCGATAATAATAATAATAATAAGGATAATAATAATAGTCATAAGGAGAAAGAAAATAGGAATAGGGATAATAATAATAATATCAAGAATAATAATAACAATTATAGCGATAATAATAATAGAATTAAGGATAATAATAACAGTTGTAGCGATAATAATAATAGTAATAAGGATAATAATAACAGTTAAAGCGATAATAATAATAGTAATAAGAATAATAATAACAGTTATAGCGATAATAATAATAGTATTAAGGATAACAATAACAGTTATAGCGATAATAATAATAGTTATAAGGAGAAAGACAAGAGGAATAGGGATAATAATAATAGTAACAAGAATAATAATAACAGTTATAGCGATACTAATAATAGTATTAAGGATAATAATAACAGCTATAGCGATAATAATAATAGTAATAAGCATAATAATAACAGTTATAGCGATAATAATAATAGTAATAAGGATAATAATAACAGTTATAGCGATAATAATAATAGTAATAAGAATAATAATGACAGTTAAAGCGATAATAATAATAGTAATAAGGATAATAATAACAGTTATAGCGATAATAATAATAATAATAAGGATAATAATAATAGTTATAAGGATAAAGACAAGAGGAATGGGGATAATAGTAATAGTAATGAGAATAATAATAACAGTTCTAGCGAAAATAATAATAGTTATAAGGTGAAAGACAAGAGGAATAGGGATAATAATAATAGTAACAAGAATGATAATAACAGTTATGGCGATAATAATAATAGTATTAAGGATAAAGGCAAGAGTAATACGGACAGTAATAATAGTAACAAGAATAATAATAACAGTTATAGCGATAATAATAATAGTAATAAGAATAATAATAACAGTTAAAGCGATAATAATAATAGTAATAAGAATAATAATAACAGTTATAGCGATAATAATAATAGTATTAAGGATAATAATAATAGTAATAAGGATAATAATAATAGTTATCAGGATAAAGACAAGAGGAATAGGGATAATAGTAATAGTAATAAGAATAATAATAACAGTTATAGCGATAATAATAATAGTAATAAGAATAATAATAACAGTTAAAGCGATAATAATAATAGTAATAACGATAATAATAACAGTTATAGCGATAATAATAATAATAATAATAAGGATAATAATAATAGTTATAAGGATAAAGACAAGAGGAATAGGGATAATAGTAATAGTAATAAGAATAATAGTAACAGTTATAGCGATAATAATAATAGTAATAAGAATAATAATAACAGTTAAAGCGATAATAATAATAGTAACAAGAATAATAATAACAGTTATAGCGATAATAATAATAGTATTAAGGATAATAATAACAG
Source organism: Megachile ligniseca (assembly GCA_945859555.1). Taxonomy (NCBI): domain Eukaryota; kingdom Metazoa; phylum Arthropoda; class Insecta; order Hymenoptera; family Megachilidae; genus Megachile; species Megachile ligniseca. The sequence continues at coordinate 21,913 of CAMAOC010000345.1, forward strand.
TTATAGCGATAATAATAATAATAATAAGGATAATAATAATAGTCATAAGGAGAAAGAAAATAGGAATAGGGATAATAATAATAATATCAAGAATAATAATAACAATTATAGCGATAATAATAATAGAATTAAGGATAATAATAACAGTTGTAGCGATAATAATAATAGTAATAAGGATAATAATAACAGTTAAAGCGATAATAATAATAGTAATAAGAATAATAATAACAGTTATAGCGATAATAATAATAGTATTAAGGATAACAATAACAGTTATAGCGATAATAATAATAGTTATAAGGATAAAGACAAGAGGAATAGGTATAATAGTAATAGTAATAAGAATAATAATAACAGTTATAGCGATAATAATAATAGTAATAAGAATAATAATAACAGTTAAAGCGATAATAATAATAGTAACAAGAATAATAATAACAGTTATAGCGATAATAATAATAGTATTAAGGATAATAATATCAGTTATAGCGATAATAATAATAATAATAAGGATAATAATAATAGTCATAAGGAGAAAGAAAAGAGGAATAGGGATAATAATAATAATAACAAGAATAATAATAACAATTATAGCGATAATAATAATAGGATTAAGGATAATAATAACAGTTGTAGCGATAATAATAATAGTAATAAGGATAATAATAATAGTTATAGCGATAATAATAATAATAATAATAAGGATAATAATAATAGTAACAAGAATAATAATAACAGTTATAGCGATAATAATAATAGTAATAAGGATAATAATAATAGTTATAAGGATATAGACAAGAGTAATAGGGATAGTAACAATAGAATAAGCATAATAATAACAGCTATAGCGATAATAATAATAGTAATAAGCATAATAATAACAGTTATAGCGATAATAATAATAGTAATAAGGATAATAATAACAGTTATAGCGATAATAATATTAATAATACGGATAATAATAATAGTTATAAGGATAAAGACAAGAGGAATAGGGATAATAGTAATAGTAATAAGAATAATAATAACAGTTATAGCGATGATAATAATAGTATTAAGGATAATAATAACAGTTATAGCGATAATAATAATAGTTACAAGGAGAAAGACAAGAGGAATAGGGATAATAATAATAGTAACAAGAATAATAATAACAGTTATAGCGATAATAATAATAGTAATAAGAATTATAATAACAGTTAAAGCGATAATAATAATAGTAATAAGAAAAATAATAACAGCTATAGCGATAATAATAATAGTATTAAGGATAATAATAACAGTTATAGCGATAATAATAATAGTTATAGCGATAATAATAATAATAATAGCAATAAGGATAATAATAATAGTAACAAGACTAATAATAACAGTTATAGCGATAATAATAATAGTAATAAGGATAATAATAATAGTTATAAGGATATAGACAAGAGTAATAGGGATAGTAACAATAGAATAAGCATAATAATAACAGTTATAGCGATAATAATAATAATAATAAGGATAATAATAATAGTTATAAGGATAAAGACAAGAGAAATAGGGATAATAGTAATTGTAATAAGAATAATAATAACAGTTATAGCGATAATAATAATAGTAATAAGAATAATAATAACAGTTATAGCGATAATAATAATAGTATTAAGGATAATAATAACAGTTATAGCGATAATAATAATAATAATAAGGATAATAATAATAGTCATAAGGAGAAAGAAAATAGGAATAGGGATAATAATAATAATATCAAGAATAATAATAACAATTATAGCGATAATAATAATAGAATTAAGGATAATAATAACAGTTGTAGCGATAATAATAATAGTAATAAGGATAATAATAACAGTTAAAGCGATAATAATAATAGTAATAAGAATAATAATAACAGTTATAGCGATAATAATAATAGTATTAAGGATAACAATAACAGTTATAGCGATAATAATAATAGTTATAAGGAGAAAGACAAGAGGAATAGGGATAATAATAATAGTAACAAGAATAATAATAACAGTTATAGCGATACTAATAATAGTATTAAGGATAATAATAACAGCTATAGCGATAATAATAATAGTAATAAGCATAATAATAACAGTTATAGCGATAATAATAATAGTAATAAGGATAATAATAACAGTTATAGCGATAATAATAATAGTAATAAGAATAATAATGACAGTTAAAGCGATAATAATAATAGTAATAAGGATAATAATAACAGCTATAGCGATAATAATAATAATAATAATAAGGATAATAATAATAGTTATAAGGATAAAGACAAGAGGAATATGGATAATAGTAATAGTAATAAGAATAATAATAACAGTTATAGCGATAATAATAATAGTTATAAGGATAAAGACAAGAGGAATAGGTATAATAGTAATAGTAATAAGAATAATAATAACAGTTATAGCGATAATAATAATAGTAATAAGAATAATAATAACAGTTAAAGCGATAATAATAATAGTAACAAGAATAATAATAACAGTTATAGCGATAATAATAATAGTATTAAGGATAATAATATCAGTTATAGCGATAATAATAATAATAATAAGGATAATAATAATAGTCATAAGGAGAAAGAAAAGAGGAATAGGGATAATAATAATAATAACAAGAATAATAATAACAATTATAGCGATAATAATAATAGGATTAAGGATAATAATAACAGTTGTAGCGATAATAATAATAGTAATAAGGATAATAATAATAGTTATAGCGATAATAATAATAATAATAATAAGGATAATAATAATAGTAACAAGAATAATAATAACAGTTATAGCGATAATAATAATAGTAATAAGGATAATAATAATAGTTATAAGGATATAGACAAGAGTAATAGGGATAGTAACAATAGAATAAGCATAATAATAACAGCTATAGCGATAATAATAATAGTAATAAGCATAATAATAACAGTTATAGCGATAATAATAATAGTAATAAGGATAATAATAACAGTTATAGCGATAATAATATTAATAATACGGATAATAATAATAGTTATAAGGATAAAGACAAGAGGAATAGGGATAATAGTAATAGTAATAAGAATAATAATAACAGTTATAGCGATGATAATAATAGTATTAAGGATAATAATAACAGTTATAGCGATAATAATAATAGTTACAAGGAGAAAGACAAGAGGAATAGGGATAATAATAATAGTAACAAGAATAATAATAACAGTTATAGCGATAATAATAATAGTAATAAGAATTATAATAACAGTTAAAGCGATAATAATAATAGTAATAAGAAAAATAATAACAGCTATAGCGATAATAATAATAGTATTAAGGATAATAATAACAGTTATAGCGATAATAATAATAGTAATAAGGATAATAATAATAGTTATAGCGATAATAATAATAATAATAGCAATAAGGATAATAATAATAGTAACAAGACTAATAATAACAGTTATAGCGATAATAATAATAGTAATAAGGATAATAATAATAGTTATAAGGATATAGACAAGAGTAATAGGGATAGTAACAATAGAATAAGCATAATAATAACAGTTATAGCGATAATAATAATAATAATAAGGATAATAATAATAGTTATAAGGATAAAGACAAGAGAAATAGGGATAATAGTAATTGTAATAAGAATAATAATAACAGTTATAGCGATAATAATAATAGTAATAAGAATAATAATAACAGTTATAGCGATAATAATAATAGTAATAAGGATAATAATAATAGTTATAAGGATATAGACAAGAGAAATAGGGATAGTAACAATAGAATAAGCATAATAATAACAGTTATAGCGATAATAATAATAGTAATAAGGATAATAATAACAGTTATAGCGATAATAATAATAATAATAAGTATAATAATAATAGTCATAAGGATAAAGACAAGAGGAACAGGGATAATAGTAATAGTAATAAGAATAATAATAACAGTTATATCGATAATAATAATAGTAATAAGGATAATAATAACAGTTATATCGATAATAATAATAATAATAATAATAAGGATAATAATAATAATTATAAGGATAAAGACAAGAGGAATAGGGATAATAGTAATAGTAACAAGAATAATAATAACAGTTATAGCGATAATAATATTAATAATAACGATAATAATAATAGTTATAAGGATAAAGACAAGGCCAATAGGGATAATAATAATAGTAATAAGAATAATAATAACAGGTATTAGCGATAATAATAATAGTTATAAGGATAAAGACAAGAGTAATAGGGATAGTAACAATAGAATAAGCATAATAATAACAGTTATAGCGATAATAATAATAGTAATAAGGATAATAATAACAGTTATAGCGATAATAATAATAATAATAAGGATAATAATAATAGTTATAAGGATAAAGACAAGAGGAATAGGGATAATAGTAATAGTAATAAGAATAATAATAACAGTTATTGCGATAATAATAATAGTTATAAGGAGAAAGACAAGAGTAATACGGACAGTAATAATAGTAACAAGAATAATAATAACAGTTATAGCGATAATAATAATAGTAATAAGGATAATAATAATAGTTATAAGGATATAGACAAGAGTAATAGGGATAGTAACAATAGTATAAACATAATAATAACAGTTATAGCGATAATAATAAGAGAATAAGCATAATAATAACAGTTATAGCGATAATAATAATAGTAATAAGGATAATAATAACAGTTATAGCGATAATAATAATAATAATAAGGATAATAATAATAGTTATAAGGATAAAGACAAGAGGAATAGGGATAATAGTAATAGTAATAAGAATAATAATAACAGTTATAGCGATAATAATAATAGTTATAAGGATAAAGACCAGAGGAATAGGGATAATAGTAATAGTAATAAGAATAATAATAATAGTAATAAGAATAATAATAACAGTTATAGCGATAATAATAATAGTTATAAGGAGAAAGACAAGAGGAATAGGGATAATAATAATAGTAACAAGAATAATAATAACAGTTATAGCGATAATAATAATAGTATTAAGGATAATAATAACAGTTATAGCGATAATAATAATAGTAATAAGGATAAAGACAAGGGTAGTAGGGATAATAATAATAGTAATAAGAATAATAATAACAGTTATTGCGATAATAATAACAGTAGGAATGATAATAAGAGCAGTTATAGAGATAATAATAATAGTAATAAGGATAATAATAATAGTTATAAGGATAAAGGCAAGAGGAATAGGGATAATAGTAATAGTAATAAGAATAATAGTAATAACAATAATAATAACAGTTATAGCTATAATAATAATAGTAATAAGGAATAAATAATAATAGTTATATGGATAAAGACGAGAGTAATACGGATAGTAACAATAGTAATAAGAATAATAATAACAGTTATACTGATAATAATAATAGTATTAAGGATAATAATAACAGTTATAGCGATAATAATAATAGTTATAAGGGGAAAGACAAGAGGAATAGGGATAATAATAATAGTAACAAGAATAATAATAACAGTTATAGCGATAATAATAATAGTATTAAGGATAATAATAACAGTTATAGCGATAATAATAATAGTAATAAGATTAATAGTCACAGTTATAGCGATAATAATAACAGTAGGAATGATAATAAGAGCAGTTATAGAGATAATAATAATAGTTATAAGGATAAAGACAAGAGTAATAGGGATAGTAACAATAGAATAAGCATAATAATAACAGTTATAGCGATAATAATAATAGTAATAAGGATAATAATAACAGTTATAGCGATAATAATAATAATAATAATAAGGATAATAATAATAGTTAAAAGGATAAATACAAGATGAATAGGGATAATAGTAAAAGTAACAAGAATAATAGTAACAAGAATAATAGTAACAGTAAGAGCGACAATAATAATAATAATAAGGATAATAATAATAGTTATAAGGATAAATACAAGAGGAATAGGGATAATAGTAATAGTAATAAGAATAATAACAACAGTTATAGCGATAATAATAATAGTAATAAGGATTAATAATAATAGTTATATGGATAAAGACTAGAGTAATACGGATAGCAACAATAGTAATAAGAATAATAATAACAGTTATAGCGATAATAATAATAATAATAATAATGATAATAATAATAGTTATAAGGATAAAGACAAGAGGAATACGGTTAATAGTAATAGTAATAAGAATAATAATAACAGTTATAGCGATAATAATAATAATAATAAGGATAATAATAATAGTTATAAGGAGAAAGACAAGAGGAATAGGGATAATAATAATAGTATCAGGAATAATAATAACAGTTATTGCGATATTAATAATAGTATTAAGGATAATAATAACAGTTATAGCGATAATAATAATAGTATTATGGATAATAATAACAGTTATAGCGATAATAATAATAGTTATAAGTAGAATGACAAGAGGAATATTGATAATAATAATAGTAACAAGAATAAAAACAACAGTTATAGCGATAATAATAATAGTAATAAGGATAATAATAACAGTTATAGCGATAATAATAATAATAATAAGGATAATAATAATAGTTTTAAGGAGAAAGACCAGAGGAATAGGGATAATAATAATAGTAACAAGAATAATAAGAACAGTTATAGCGATAATAATAATAGTATTAAGGATAATAATAACAGTTATAGCGATAATAATAATAGTTATAAGGAGAAAGACAAGAGGAATAGGGATAATAATAATAGTAACAAGAATAATAATAACAGTTATAGCGATAATAATAATAGTATGAAGGATAATAATAACAGTTATAGCGATAATAATAATACTAATAACAAGAATAATAACAGTTATAGCGATAATAATAATAGTAATAAGGATTAATAATAATAGTTATATGGATAAAGACAAGAGTAATACGGATAGCAACAATAGTAATAAGAATAATAATAACAGTTATAGCGATAATAATAATAATAATAAGGATAATAATAATAATTATAAGGAGAAAGACAAGAGGAATAGGGATAATAATAATAGCAACAAGAATAATAGTAACAGTTATAGCGATAATAATAATAGTAATAAGGATAATAATAACAGTTATAGCGATAATAATAATAATAATAAGGATAATAATAATAGTTATAAGGATAAAGACAAAAGGAATACGAATAATAGTAATAGTAATAAGAATAATAATAACAGTTATAGCGATAATTATAATAGTATTGAGGATAATAATAATTGTAATAAGGATAATAATAATAGTAATAAGAATAATAATAACAGTTATAGCGATAATAATAATAAGAATAAGGATAATAATAATAGTTATAAGGAGAAAGACAAGAGGAATAGGGATAATAATAATAGTAACAAGAATAATAATAACAGATATAGCGGTAATAATAATAGTTATAAGGATAATAATAACAGTTATAGCGATAATAATAATAGTAATAAGATTAATAGTAACAGTTATAGCGATAATAATAACAGTAGGAATGATAATAAGAGCAGTTATAGAGATAATAATAATAGTTATAAGGATAAAGACAAGAGTCATAGGGATAGTAACAATAGAATAAGCATAATAATAACAGTTATAGCGACAATAATAATAGTAAATAGGAGAATAATAGTAATAATAATAATAAGGATAATAATAATAGTTATAAGGAGAAAGACAAGAGGAATAGGGATAATAATAATAGTAACAAGAATAATAGTAACAGTTATAGCGATAATAATAATAGTAATAAGGATTAATAATAATAGTTATATGGATAAAGACAAGAGTAATACGGATAGCAACAATAGTAATAAGAATAATAATAACAGTTATAGCGATAATAATAATAGTAACAAGAATAATAATAACAGTTATAGCGATAATAATAATAATAATAATAATAAGGATAATAATAGTATTTATAAGGATAAAGACAAGAGGAATACGGTTAATAGTAATAGTAATAAGAATAATAACAATAGTTATAGCGATAATAATAATAATATTAAGGATAATAATAATAGTTATAAGGATAAAGACAAGGCCAATAGGGATAATGATAATAGTAACAAGAATAATAATAACAGTTATAGCGATAATAATAATAGTACTAAGGATAAAGGCAAGAGTAATACGGACTGTAATAATAGTAACAAGAATAATAATAACAGTTATAGCGATAATAATAATAGTCATAAGGATAATGATAATAGTTATAAGGATAAATACAGGAGTAATAGAGATAGTAACAATAGAATAAGCATAATAATAATAGTTATAGCGATAATAATAATAGTAATATAGATAGTAATAACAGCTATAGCGATAATAATAATAATAATAAGGATAATAATAATAGTTATAAGGATAAATACAAGAGGAATAGGGATAATAGTACTAGTAATAAGAATAATAATAACAGTTATAGCGATAATAATAATAGTAATAAGGATAATAATAACAGTTATAGCGATAATAATAATAATAATAAGGATAATAATAATAGTTTTAAGGAGAAAGACCAGAGGAATAGGGATAATAATAATAGTAACAAGAATAATAAGAACAGTTATAGCGATAATAATAATAATAATAAGGATAATAATAATAGTTATAAGGAGAAAGACAAGAGGAATAGGGATAATAATAATAGTAACAAGAATAATAATAACAGATATAGCGGTAATAATAATAGTTATAAGGATAAAGACAAGAGGAATACGGATAATAGTAATAGTAATAAGAATATTAATAACAGTTATAGCGATAATAATAAAAGTATTGAGGATAACAATAATAGTAATAAGGATAATAATAATAGTTATAAGGAGAAAGACAAGAGGAATAGGGATAATAATAATAGTAACAAGAATAATAATAACAGTTATAGCGATAATAATAATAGTACTAAGGATAAAGGCAAGAGTAATACGGACTGTAATAATAGTAACAAGAATAATAATAACAGTTATAGCGATAATAATAATAGTCATAAGGATAATGATAATAGTTATAAGGATAAAGACAGGAGTAATAGAGATAGTAACAATAGAATAAGCATAATAATAACAGTTATAGCGATAATAATAATAGTAATAAGGATAATAATAACAGTTATAGCGATAATAATAATAGTAATAAGGATTAATAATAATAGTTATATGGATAAAGACAAGAGAAATACGGATAGCAACAATAGTAATAAGAATAATAATAACAGTTATAGCGATAATAATAATAGTAACAAGAATAATAATAACAGTTATGGCGATAATAATAATAATAATAAGGATAATAATAATAGTTATAAGGAGAAAGACAAGAGGAATAGGGATAATAATAATAGCAACAAGAATAATAGTAACAGTTATAGCGATAATAATAATAATAATAAGGATAATAATAATGGTTATAAGGAGAAAGACAAGAGGAATAGGGATAATAATAATAGTAACAAGAATAATAATAACAGTTATAGCGATAATAATAATAGTACTAAGGATAAAGGCAAGAGTAATACGGACAGTAATAATAGTAACAAGAATAATAATAACAGTTATAGCGATAATAATAATAGTACTAAGGATAAAGGCCAGAGTAATACGGACTGTAATAATAGTAACAAGAATAATAATAACAGTTATAGCGATAATAATAATAGTCATAAGGATAATGATAATAGTTATAAGGATAAAGACAGGAGTAATAGAGATAGTAACAATAGAATAAGCATAATACTAATAGTTATAGCGATAATAATAATAGTAATATGGATAGTAATAACAGTTATAGCGATAATAAAAATAATAATAAGGATAATAATAATAGTTATAAGGAGAAAGACAAGAGTAATAGAGATAGTAACAATAGAATAAGCATAATAATAACAGTTATAGCGATAATAATAATAGTAATAAGGATAATAATAACAGTTATAGCGATAATAATAATAATAATAAGGATAATAATAATAGTTATAATGATAAAGGCAAGAGTAATACGGATAGTAACAATAGAATAAGCATAATTATAACAGTTATAGCGATAATAATAATAATAATAAGGATAATAATAATAGTTATAAGGAGAAAGACAAGAGGAATAGGGATAAGAATAATAGTAACAGTTATAGCGATAATAATAATAGTAATAACAATAATAATAACAGTTATAGCTATAATAATAATAGTAATAAGGATTAATAATAATAGTTATATGGATATAGACAAGAGTAATACGGATAGTAACAATAGTAATAAGAATAATAATAACAGTTATACTGATAATAATAATAGTATTAAGGATAATAATAACAGTTATAGCGATAATAATAATAGTTATAAGGGGAAAGACAAGAGGAATAGGGATAATAATAATAGTAACAAGAATAATAATAACAGTTATAGCGATAATAATAATAGTATTAAGGATAATAATAACAGTTATAGCGATAATAATAATAGTAATAAGGATAAAGACAAGGGTAGTAGGGATAATAATAATAGTAATAAGAATAATAATAACAGTTATTGCGATAATAATAACAGTAGGAATGATAATAAGAGCAGTTATAGAGATAATAATAATAGTAATAAGGATAATAATAATAGTTATAAGGATAAAGGCAAGAGGAATAGGGATAATAGTAATAGTAATAAGAATAATAGTAATAACAATAATAATAACAGTTATAGCTATAATAATAATAGTAATAAGGAATAAATAATAATAGTTATATGGATAAAGACGAGAGTAATACGGATAGTAACAATAGTAATAAGAATAATAATAACAGTTATACTGATAATAATAATAGTATTAAGGATAATAATAACAGTTATAGCGATAATAATAATAGTTATAAGGGGAAAGACAAGAGGAATAGGGATAATAATAATAGTAACTAGAATAATAATAACAGTTATAGCGATAATAATAATAGTATTAAGGATAATAATAACAGTTATAGCGATAATAATAATAGTAATAAGATTAATAGTAACAGTTATAGCGATAATAATAACAGTAGGAATGATAATAAGAGCAGTTATAGAGATAATAATAATAGTTATAAGGATAAAGACAAGAGTAATAGGGATAGTAACAATAGAATAAGCATAATAATAACAGTTATAGCGATAATAATAATAGTAATAAGGATAATAATAACAGTTATAGCGATAATAATAATAATAATAATAAGGATAATAATAATAGTTAAAAGGATAAATACAAGATGAATAGGGATAATAGTAAAAGTAACAAGAATAATAGTAACAGTAAGAGCGACAATAATAATAATAATAAGGATAATAATAATAGTTATAAGGATAAATACAAGAGGAATAGGGATAATAGTAATAGTAATAAGAATAATAACAACAGTTATAGCGATAATAATAATAGTAATAAGGATTAATAATAATAGTTATAAGGATAAAGACAAGAGGAATACGGTTAATAGTAATAGTAATAAGAATAATAATAACAGTTATAGCGATAATAATAATAATAATAAGGATAATAATAATAGTTATAAGGAGAAAGACAAGAGGAATAGGGATAATAATAATAGTATCAGGAATAATAATAACAGTTATTGCGATATTAATAATAGTATTAAGGATAATAATAACAGTTATAGCGATAATAATAATAGTATTATGGATAATAATAACAGTTATAGCGATAATAATAATAGTTATAAGTAGAATGACAAGAGGAATATTGATAATAATAATAGTAACAAGAATCAAAACAACAGTTATAGCGATAATAATAATAATAATAAGGATAATAATAATAGTTATAAGGATAAAGACAAGGGCAATAGCGATAATAATAATAGTAACAAGAATAATAATAACAGTTATAGCGATAATAATAATAATAATAAGGATAATAATAATAGTTATAAGGATAAATACAAGAGGAATAGGGATAATAGTAATAGTAATAAGAATAATAGTAACAGTTATAGCGATAATAATAATAGTAATAAGGATTAATAATAATAGTTATATGGATAAAGACAAGAGTAATACGGATAGCAACAATAGTAATAAGAATAATAATAACAGTTATAGCGATAATAATAATAGTAACAAGAATAATAATAACAGTTATAAGGATAATAATAATAATAATAATAATAATAAGGATAATAATAGTAGTTATAAGGATAAAGACAAGAGGAATACGGTTAATAGTAATAGTAATAAGAATAATAATAACAGTTATAGCGATAATAATAATAATAATAAGGATAATAATAATAGTTATAAGGATAAATACAGGAGTAATAGAGATAGTAACAATAGAATAAGCATAATAATAATAGTTATAGCGATAATAATAAAAGTAATATAGATAGTAATAACAGTTATAGCGATAATAATAATAATAATAAGGATAATAATAATAGTTATAAGGATAAATACAAGAGGAATAGGGATAATAGTACTAGTAATAAGAATAATAATAACAGTTATAGCGATAATAATAATAGTAATAAGGATAACAATAACAGTTATAGCGATAATAATAATAATAATAAGGATAATAATAATAGTTATAAGGAGAAAGACAAGAGGAATAGGGATAATAATAATAGTAACAAGAATAATAGTAACAAGAATAATAGTAACAGTAAGAGCGACAATAATAATAATAATAAGGATAATAATAATAGTTATAAGGATAAATACAAGAGGAATAGGGATAATAGTAATAGTAATAAGAATAATAACAACAGTTATAGCGATAATAATAATAGTAATAAGGATTAATAATAATAGTTATATGGATAAAGACAAGAGTAATACGGATAGCAACAATAGTAATAAGAATAATAATAACAGTTATAGCGATAATAATAATAATAATAATAATGATAATAATAATAGTTATAAGGATAAAGACAAGAGGAATACGGTTAATAGTAATAGTAATAAGAATAATAATAACAGTTATAGCGATAATAATAATAGTTATAAGGAGAATGACAAGAGGAATATTGATAATAATAATAGTAACAAGAATAAAAACAACAGTTATAGCGATAATAATAATAATAATAAGGATAATAATAATAGTTATAAGGATAAAGACAAGGGCAATAGCGATAATAATAATAGTAACAAGAATAATAATAACAGTTATAGCGATAATAATAATAATAATAAGGATAATAATAATAGTTATAAGGATAAATACAAGAGGAATAGGGATAATAGTAATTGTAATAAGAATAATAGTAACAGTTATAGCGATAATAATAATAGTAACAAGAATAATAATAACAGTTATAAGGATAATAATAATAATAATAATAATAATAAGGATAATAATAGTAGTTATAAGGATAAAGACAAGAGGAATACGGTTAATAGTAATAGTAATAAGAATAATAATAACAGTTATAGCGATAATAATAATAATAATAAGGATAATAATAATAGTTATAAGGATAAAGACAAAAGGAATACGAATAATAGTAATAGTAATAAGAATAATAAGAACAGTTATAGCGATAATAATAATAGTATTGAGGATAATAATAATTGTAATAAGGATAATAATAATAGTAATAAGAATAATAATAACAGTTATAGCGATAATAATAATAAGAATAAGGATAATAATATTAGTTATAAGGAGAAAGACAAGAGGAATAGGGATAATAATAATAGTAACAAGAATAATAATAACAGTTATAGCGATAATAATAATAGTACTAAGGATAAAGGCAAGAGTAATACGAACTGTAATAATAGTAACAAGAATAATAATAACAGTTATAGCGATAATAATAATAGTCATAAGGATAATGATAATAGTTATAAGGATAAATACAGGAGTAATAGAGATAGTAACAGTAGAATAAGCATAATAATAATAGTTATAGCGATAATAATAAAAGTAATATAGATAGTAATAACAGTTATAGCGATAATAATAATAATAATAAGGATAATAATAATAGTTATAAGGATAAATACAAGAGGAATAGGGATAATAGTACTAGTAATAAGAATAATAATAACAGTTATAGCGATAATAATAATAGTAATAAGGATAACAATAACAGTTATAGCGATAATAATAATAATAATAAGGATAATAATAATAGTTTTAAGGAGAAAGAACAGAGGAATAGGGATAATAATAATAGTAACAAGAATAATAAGAACAGTTATAGCGATAATAATAATAATAATAAGGATAATAATAATAGTATTAAGGATAGTAATAACAGTTATAGCGATAATAATAATAGTATTATGGATAATAATAACAGTTATAGCGATAATAATAATAGTTATAAGGAGAATGACAAGAGGAATAGGGATAATAATAATAGTAACAAGAATAAAAACAACAGTTATAGCGATAATAATAATAATAATAAGGATAATAATAATAGTTATAAGGATAAAGACAAGGGCAATAGCGATAATAATAATAGTAACAAGAATAATAATAACAGTTATAGCGATAATAATAATAATAATAAGGATAATAATAATAGTTATAAGGATAAATACAAGAGGAATAGGGATAATAGTAATAGTAATAAGAATAATAGTAACAGTTATAGCGATAATAATAATAGTAATAAGGATTAATAATAATAGTTATATGGATAAAGACAAGAGTAATACGGATAGCAACAATAGTAATAAGAATAATAATAACAGTTATAGCGATAATAATAATAGTAACAAGAATAATAATAACAGTTATAAGGATAATAATAATAATAATAATAATAATAATAAGGATAATAATAGTAGTTATAAGGATAAAGACAAGAGGAATACGGTTAATAGTAATAGTAATAAGAATAATAATAACAGTTATAGCGATAATAATAATAATAATAAGGATAATAATAATAGTTATAAGGATAAAGAGAAAAGGAATACGAATAATAGTAATAGTAATAAGAATAATAATAACAGTTATAGCGATAATAATAATAAGAATAAGGATAATAATATTAGTTATAAGGAGAAAGACAAGAGGAATAGGGATAATAATAATAGTAACAAGAATAATAATAACAGTTATAGCGATAATAATAATAGTCATAAGGATAATGATAATAGTTATAAGGATAAAGACAGGAGTAATAGAGATAGTAACAATAGAATAAGCATAATAATAATAGTTATAGCGATAATAATAAAAGTAATATAGATAGTAATAACAGTTATAGCGATAATAATAATAATAATAAGGATAATAATAATAGTTATAAGGATAAATACAAGAGGAATATTGATAATAGTACTAGTAATAAGAATAATAATAACAGTTATAGCGATAATAATAATAGTAATAAGGATAACAATAACAGTTATAGCGATAATAATAATAATAATAAGGATAATAATAATAGTTTTAAGGAGAAAGAACAGAGGAATAGGGATAATAATAATAGCAACAAGAATAATAGTAACAGTTATAGCGATAATAATAATAATAATAAGGATAGTAATAATGGTTATAAGGAGAAAGACAAGAGGAATAGGGATAATAATAATAGTAACAAGAATAATAATAACAGTTATAGCGATAATAATAATAGTACTAAGGATAAAGGCAAGAGTAATACGGACAGTAATAATAGTAACAAGAATAATAATAACAGTTATAGCGATAATAATAATAGTACTAAGGATAACAATAACAGTTATAGCGATAATAATAATAATAATAAGGATAATAATAATAGTTTTAAGGAGAAAGACCAGAGGAATAGGGATAATAATAATAGTAACAAGAATAATAAGAACAGTTATAGCGATAATAATAATAATAATAAGGATAATAATAATAGTTATAAGGAGAAAGACAAGAGGAATAGGGATAATAATAATAGTAACAAGAATAATAATAACAGATATAGCGGTAATAATAATAGTTATAAGGATAAAGACAAGAGGAATACGGACATAGTAATAGTAATAAGAATATTAATAACAGTTATAGCGATAATAATAATAGTATTGAGGATAATAATAATAGTAATAAGGATAATAATAATAGTTATAAGGAGAAAGACAAGAGGAATAGGGATAATAATAATAGTAACAAGAATAATAATAACAGTTATAGCGATAATAATAATAGTACTAAGGATAAAGGCAAGAGTAATACGGACTGTAATAATAGTAACAAGAATAATAATAACGGTTATAGCGATAATAATAATAGTCATAAGGATAATGATAATAGTTATAAGGATAAAGACAGGAGTAATAGAGATAGTAACAATAGAATAAGCATAATAATAACAGTTATAGCGATAATAATAATAGTAATAAGGATAATAATAACAGTTATAGCGATAATAATAATAGTAATAAGGATTAATAATAATAGTTATATGGATAAAGACAAGAGTAATACGGATAGCAACAATAGTAATAAGAATAATAATAACAGTTATAGCGATAATAATAATAGTAACAAGAATAATAATAACAGTTGTGGCGATAATAATAATAATAATAAGGATAATAATAATAGTTATAAGGAGAAAGACAAGAGGAATAGGGATAATAATAATAGCAACAGGAATAATAGTAACAGTTATAGCGATAATAATAATAATAATAAGGATAATAATAATGGTTATAAGGAGAAGGCCAAGAGGAATAGGGATAATAATAATAGTAACAAGAATAATAATAACAGTTATAGCGATAATAATAATAGTACTAAGGATAAAGGCAAGAGTAATACGGACAGTAATAATAGTAACAAGAATAATAATAACAGTTATAGCGATAATAATAATAGTACTAAGGATAAAGGCCAGAGTAATACGGACTGTAATAATAGTAACAAGAATAATAATAACAGTTATGGCGATAATAATAATAGTCATAAGGATAATGATAACAGTTATAAGGATAAAGACAGGAGTAATAGAGATAGTAACAATAGAATAAGCATAATAATAATAGTTATAGCGATAATAATATTAGTAATATGGATAGTAATAACAGTTATAGCGATAATAAAAATAATAATAAGGATAATAATAATAGTTATAAGGAGAAAGACAAGAGTAATAGAGATAGTAACAATAGAATAAGCATAATAATAACAGTTATAGCGATAATAATAATAGTAATAAGGATAATAATAACAGTTATAGCGATAATAATAATAATAATAAGGATAATAATAATAGTTATAATGATAAAGGCAAGAGTAATACGGATAGTAACAATAGAATAAGCATAATTATAACAGTTATAGCGATAATAATAATAATAATAAGGATAATAATAATAGTTATAAGGAGAAAGACAAGAGGAATAGGGATAATAATAATAGCAACAAGAATAATAGTAACAGTTATAGCGATAATAATAATAGTATTAAGGATAAAGGCAAGAGTAATACGGACAGTAATAATAGTAACAAGAATAATAATGACAGTTATAGCGATAATAATAATGGTAATAAGAATAATAATAACAGTTGTAGCGATAATAATAATAGTTATAAGGATAAAGACAAGAGTAATACGGATAGTAACAATAGAATAACCATAATAATAACAGTTATAGCGATAATAATAATAGTATTAAGGATAATAATAACAGTTATAGCGATACTGATAATAGTGATAAGGATAATAATAATAGTTATAAGGATAAAGACAAGGGCAATAGGGATAATAAGAATAGTATTAAGAATAATAATAACAGTTATTAGCGATAATAATAATAGTTATAAGGATAAAGATAAGAGTAATAGGGATAGTAACAATAGAATAAGCATAATAATAACAGTTATAGCGATAAGAATAATAGCAATAACAATAATTATAACAGTTATAGCGATAATAATAATAGTAATAAGGATTAATAATCATAGTTATATGGATAAAAACAAGAGTAATACGGATAGTAACAATAGTAATAAGAATAATAATAACAGTTATACTGATAATAATAATAGTATTAAGGATAATAATAATAGTTATAAGGGGAAAGACAAGAGGAATGGGGATAATAATAATAGTAACAAGAATAATAATAATAGTATTAAGGATAATAATAACAGTTATAGCGATAATAATAATAGTAATACGGATAAATACAAGGGTAATAGGGATAATAATAATAGTAATAAGAATAATAATAACAGTTATTGCGATAATAATAACAGTAGGAATGATAATAAGAGCAGTTATAGAGATAATAATAATAGTAATAAGGATAATAACAATAATAGTTATAAGGATAAAGGCAAGAGGAATAGGGATAATAATAATAGTAAAAAGAATAATAATAACATATATAGCGATAATAATAATAGTACTAAGGATAAAGGCAAGAGTAAGACGGACAGTAATAATAGTAACAAGAATAATAATAACAGTTATAGCGATAATAATAATAGTCATAAGGATAATAATAACAGTTATAGCGATAATAATAATAGTAATAACAATAATAATAACAGTTATTGCGATAATAATAATAGTAATAACAATAATAATAACAGTTATTGCGATAATAATAATAGTAATAAGGATTAATAATAATAGTTATATGGATAAAGACAAGAGTAATACGGATATTAACAATAGTAATAAGAATAATAATAACAGTTATACTGATAATAATAATAGTATTAAGGATAATAATAATAGTTATAAGGGGAAAGACAAGAGGAATAGGGATAATAATAATAGTAACAAGATTAATAATAACAGTTGTAGCGATAATAATAATAGTATTAAGGATAATAATAATAGTAATAAGATTAATAGTAACAGTTATAGCGATAATAATAATAGTACTAAGGATAAAGGCAAGAGTAATACGGACAGTAATAATAGTAACAAGAATAATAGTAACAGTTATAGGGATAATAATAATAGTATTAAGGATAATAATAACAGTTATAGCGATAATAATAATAGTTATAAGGGGAAAGACAAGAGGAATAGGGATAATAATAATAGTAACAAGAATAATAATAACAGTTATAGCGATAATAATAATAGTATTAAGGATAATAATAACAGTTATAGCGATAATAATAATAGTAATAAGGATAAAGACAAGGGTAGTAGGGATAATAATAATAGTAATAAGGATAATAATAACAGTTATTGCGATAATAATAACAGTACGAATGATAATAAGAGCAGTTATAGAGATAATAATAATAGTAATAAGGATAATAATAACAGTTATAGCGATAATAATAATAGTAACAAGAATAATAATAACAGTTATAGCGATAATAATAATAATAATAAGGATAATAATAATAGTTATAAGGCGAAAGACAAGAGGAATAGGGATAATAATAATAGTAACAAGAATAATAATAACAGTTATAGCGATAATAATAATAGTATTAAGGATAAAGGCAAGAGTAATACGGACAGTAATAATAGTAACAAGAATAATAATAACAGTTATAGCGATAATAATAATAGTAACAAGAATAATAATAACAGTTATAGCGATAATAATAATAGTAATAAGGATAATAATAATAGTTATAAGGATAAAGACAAGAGGAATATTGATAATAATAATAGTAACAAGAATAATAATAACAGTTATAGCGATAATAATAATAGTATTAAGGATAAAGGCAAGAGTAATACGGACAGTAATAATAGTAACAAGAATAATAATAACAGTTATAGCGATAATAATAATAATAATAAGGATAATAATAATAGTTATAAGGATAAAGACAAGAGTAATAGGGATAGTAACAATAGAATAACCATAATAATAACAGTTATAGCGATAATAATAATAGTAATAAGGATAATAATAATAGTTATAAGGATAAAGACAAGGGCAATAGGGATAATAATAATAGTAATAAGAATAATAATAACAGTTATTAGCGATAATAATAATAGTTATAAGGATAAAGACAAGAGTAATACGGATAGTAACAATAGAATAAGGATAATAATAACAGTTATAACGATAATAATAATAGTAATAACAATAATAATAACAGTTATAGCGAGAATAATAATAGTAATAAGGATTAATAATAATAGTTATATGGATAAAGACAAGAGTAATACGGATAGTAACAATAGAATAAGGATAATAATAACAGTTATAGCGATAATAATAATAGTTATAAGGAGAAAGACAAGAGGAATAGGGATAATAAAAATAGTAACAAGAATAATAACAACAGTTATAGCGATAATAATAATAATAATAAGGATAATAATAATAGTTATAAGGAGAAAGACAAGAGGAATAGGGATAATAATAATAGTAACAAGAATAATAATAACAGTTATAGCGATAATAATAATAATAATAAGGATAATAATAATAGTTATAAGGATAAATACAAGAGGAATAGGGATAATAGTAATTGTAATAAGAATAATAGTAACAGTTATAGCGATAATAATAATAGTAACAAGAATAATAATAACAGTTATAGCGATAATAATAATAGTTATAAGGAGAAAGACAAGAGGAATAGGGCTAATAAAAATAGTAACAAGAATAATAACAACAGTTATAGCGATAATAATAATAATAATAAGGATAGTAATAATAGTTATAAGGAGAAAGACAACAGGAATAGGGATAATAATAATAGTAACAAGAATAATAACAACAGTTATAGCGATAATAATAATAATAATAAGGATAATAATAATAGTTATAAGGAGAAAGACAAGAGGAATAGGGATAATAATAATAGTAACAAGAATAATAATAACAGTTATAGCGATAATAATAACAGTATTAAGGATAAAGGCAAGAGTAATACGGACAGTAATAATAGTAACAAGAATAATAATAACAGTTATAGCGATAATAATAATAGTATTAAGGTTAAAGGCAAGAGTAATACGGACAGTAATAATAGTAACAAGAATAATAATAACAGTTATAGCGATAATAATAATAGTAATAAGGATAATAATAATAGTTATAAGGATAAAGACAAGAGTAATAGAGATAGTAACAATAGAATAACCATAATAATAACAGTTATAGCGATAATAATAATAGTAATAAGGATAATAATAATAGTTATAAGGATAAAGACAAGGGCAATAGGGATAATAATAATAGTAATAAGAATAATAATAACAGTTATTAGCGATAATAATAATAGTTATAAGGACAAAGACAAGAGTAATACGGATAGTAACAATAGAATAAGGATAATAATAACAGTTATAACGATAATAATAATAGTAATAACAATAATAATAACAGTTATAGCGAGAATAATAATAATAATAAGGATAATAATAATAGTTAAAGGAGAAAGACAAGAGTAATAGAGATAGTAACAATAGAATAAGCATAATAATAACAGTTATAGAGATAATAATAATAGTAATAAGAATAATAATAACAGTTATAGCGATAATAATAATAATAATAAGGATAATAATAACAGTTATAGCGATAATAATAATAGTAATAAGGATAATAATAACAGGTATAGCGATAATAATAATAGTAATAAGGATAATAATAACAGGTATAGCGATAATAATAATAATAATAATAAGGATAATAATAATAGTTATAAGGATAAAGACAGGAGGAATAGGGATAATGGTAATAGTAATAAGAATAATAATAACAGTTATAGCGATAATAATAATAGTATTAAGAATAATAATAACAGTTATAGCGATAATAATAATAGTAATAAGGATAATAGTAATAGTTATAAGGATAAAGACAAGAGTAATAGGGATAGTAACAATAGAATAACCACAATAATAACAGTTATAGCGATAATAATAATAGTAATAAGGATAATAATAATATATATAAGGATAAAGACAAGGGCAATAGGGATAATAATAATAGTAATAAGAATAATAATAACAGTTATTAGCGATAATAATAATAGTTATAAGGATAAAGACAAGAGTAATACGGATAGTAACAATAGAATAAGGATAGTAATAACAGTTATAACGATAATAATGATAGTAATAACAATAATAATAACAGTTTATAGCGAGAATAATAATAGTAATAAGGATTAATAATAATAGTTATATGGATAAAGACAAGAGTAATACGGAGAGTAACAATAGAATAAGGATAATAATAACAGTTATAGCGATAATAATAATAGTA
Source organism: Megachile ligniseca (assembly GCA_945859555.1). NCBI lineage: Eukaryota > Metazoa > Arthropoda > Insecta > Hymenoptera > Megachilidae > Megachile > Megachile ligniseca. The sequence continues at coordinate 44,085 of CAMAOC010000345.1, forward strand.
ACAAGAATAATAACAACAGTTATAGCGATAATAATAATAATAATAAGGATAATAATAATAGTTATAAGGGGAAAGACAAGAGGAATAGGGATAATAATAATAGTAACAAGAATAATAACAACAGTTATAGCGATAATAATAATAATAATAAGGATAGTAATAATAGTTATAAGGAGAAAGACAAGAGGAATAGGTATAATATAATAGTAACAAGAATAATAATAACAGTTATAGCGATAATAATAATAGTATTAAGGATAAAGACAAGAGTAATACGGATAGTAACAATAGTAACAAGAATAATAATAACAGTTATAGCGATAATAATAATAGTATTAAGGATAATAATAACAGTTATTAGCGATAATAATAATAGTTATAAGGATAAAGACAAGAGTAATACGGATAGTAACAATAGAATAAGGATAGTAATAACAGTTATAACGATAATAATGATAGTAATAACGATAATAATAACAGTTATAGCGAGAATAATAATAGTAATAAGGATTAATAATAATAGTTATATGGATAAAGACAAGAGTAATACGGAGAGTAACAATAGAATAAGGATAATAATAACAGTTATAGCGATAATAATAATAGTAACAAGAATAATAACAACAGTTATAGCGATAATAATAATAATAATAAGGATAATAATAATAGTTATAAGGGGAAAGACAAGAGGAATAGGGATAATAATAATAGTAACAAGAATAATAACAACAGTTATAGCGATAATAATAATAATAATAAGGATAATAATAATAGTTGTAAGGAGAAAGACAAGAGCAATAGGGATAATAATAATAGAATAAGCATGATAATAACAGTTATAGCGATAATAATAGTGGTAATAACAATAATAATAACAGTTATAGCGATAATAATAATAGTAATAAGAATAATAATAACAGTTATAGCGATAATAATAATAGTTATAAGGAGAAAGACAAGAGGAATAGGGCTAATAAAAATAGTAACAAGAATAATAACAGCAGTTATAGCGATAATAATAATAATAATAAGGATAGTAATAATAGTTATAAGGAGAAAGACAAGAGGAATAGGGATAATAATAATAGTAACAAGAATAATAACAACAGTTATAGCGATAATAATAATAATAATAAGGATAATAATAATAGTTATAAGGAGAAAGACAAGAGGAATAGGGAAAATAATAATAGTAACAAGAATAATAATAACAGTTATAGCGATAATAATAATAATAATATGGATAATAATAACAGTTATAGCGATAATAATAATAGTAATAAGGATAATAATAACAGGTATAGCGATAATAATAATAATAATAATAAGGATAATAATAATAGTTATAAGGAAAAAGACAAGAGGAATAGGGATAATGGTAATAGTAATAAGAATAATAATAACAGTTATAGCGATAATAATAATAGTTATAATGATAAAGGCAAGAGTAATACGGACAGTAATAATAGTAACAAGAATAATAATAATAACAGTTATAGCGATAATAATAATAGTCATAAGGATAATGATAATAGTTAAAAGGATAAAGACAAGAGTAATAGGGATAGTAACAATAGAATAAGCATAATAATAACAGTTATAGCGATAATAATAATAGTAATAAGGATAATAATAACAGTTATAGCGATAATAATAATAATAATAAGGATAATAATAATAGTTATAAGGATAAAGACAAGAGGAATAGGGATAATAGTAATAGTAATAAGAATAATAATAACAGTTATAGCGATAATAATAATAATAATAAGGGTAATAATAACAGTTATAGCGATAATAATAATAGTAATAAGGATAATAATAACAGGTATAGCGATAATAATAATTATAATAATAACGATAATAATAATAGTTATAAGGAAAAAGACAAGAGGAATAGGGATAATGGTAATAGTAATAAGAATAATAATAACAGTTATAGCGATAATAATAATAGTTATAATGATAAAGGCAAGAGTAATACGGACAGTAATAATAGCAACAAGAATAATAATAATAACAGTTATAGCGATAATAATAATAGTCATAAGGATAATGATAATAGTTATAAGGATAAAGACAAGAGTAATAGGGATAGTAACAATAGAATAAGCATAATAATAACAGTTATAGCGATAATAATAATAGTAATAAGGATAATAATAACAGTTATAGCGATAATAATAATAATAATAAGGATAATAATAATGGTTATAAGGATAAAGACAAGATGAATAGGGATAATGGTAATAGTAATAAGAATAATAACAACAGTTATAGCCATAATAATAATAATAATAAGGATAATAATAATAGTTATAAGGAGAAAGACAAGAGGAATAGGGATAATAGTAATAGTAATAAGAATAATAATAACAGTTATAGCGATAATAATAATAGTTATAATGATAAAGGCAAGAGTAATACGGATAGTAACAATAGAATAAACATAATAATAACAGTTATAGCGATAATAATAATAGTAATAAGGATAATAATAACAGTTATAGCGATAATAATAATAATAATAAGGATAGTATATAATAGTTATAAGGAGAAAGACAAGAGGAATAGGGATAATAATAATAGTAACAAGAATAATAATAACAGTTATAGCGGTAATAATAATAATAATAAGGATAATAATAACAGTTATAGCGGTAATAATAATAGTAATAAGGATAATAATAACAGGTATAGCGATAATAATAATAATAATAATAAGGATAATAATAATAGTTATAAGGATAAAGACAAGAGTAATAGGGATAGTAACAATAGAATAACCATAATAATAACAGTTATAGCGATAATAATAATAGTAATAAGGATAATAATAATAGTTATAAGGATAAAGACAAGGGCAATAGGGATAATAATAATAGTAATCAGAATAATAATAACAGTTATTAGCGATAATAATAATAGTTATAAGGATAAAGACAAGAGTAATACGCATAGTAACAATAGAATAAGGATAATAATAACAGTTATAACGATAATAATAATAGTAATAACAATAATAATAACAGTTATAGCGAGAATAATAATAATAATAAGGATAGTAATAATAGTTATAAGGCGAAAGACAAGAGGAATAGGGATAATAATAATAGTAACAAGAATAATAACAACAGTTATAGCGATAACAATAATAATAATAAGGATAATAATAATAGTTATAAGGAGAAAGACAAGAGGAATAGGGAAAATAATAATAGTAACAAGAATAATAATAACAGTTATAGCGATAATAATAATAATAATAAGGATAATAATAACAGTTATAGCGATAATAATAATAGTAATAAGGATAATAATAACAGGTATAGCGATAATAATAATAATAATAATAAGGATAATAATAATAGTTATAAGGAAAAAGACAAGAGGAATAGGGATAATGGTAATAGTAATAAGAATAATAATAACAGTTATAGCGATAATAATAATAGTTATAATGATAAAGGCAAGAGTAATACGGCAGTAATAATAGTAACAAGAATAATAATAATAACAGTTATAGCGATAATAATAATAGTCATAAGGATAATGATAATAGTTATAAGGATAAAGACAAGAGTAATAGGGATAGTAACAATAGAATAAGCATAATAATAACAGTTATAGCGATAATAATAATAGTAATAAGGATAATAATAACAGTTATAGCGATAATAATAATAATAATAAGGATAATAATAATAGTTATAAGGATAAAGACAAGAGGAATAGGGATAATAGTAATAGTAATAAGAATAATATTAACAGTTATAGCGATAATAATAATAATAATAAGGATAATAATAATAGTTATAAGGAGAAAGACAAGAGGAATAGGGAAAATAATAATAGTAATAAGAATAATAATAACAGTTTTAGCGATAATAATAATAGTAATAAGGATAATAATAACAGGTATAGCGATAATAATAATAATAATAATAAGGATAATAATAATAGTTATAAGGAAAAAGACAAGAGGAATAGGGATAATGGTAATAGTAATAAGAATAATAATAAAAGTTATAGCGATAATAATAATAGTTATAATGATAAAGGTAAGAGTAATACGGACAGTAATAATAGTAACAAGAATAATAATAATAACAGTTATAGCGATAATAATAATAGTCATAAGGACAATGATAATAGTTATAAGGATAAAGACAAGAGTAATGGGGATAGTAACAATAGAATAAGCATAATAATAACAGTTATAGCGATAATAATAATAGTAATAAGGATAATAATAACAGTTATAGCGATAATAATAATAATAATAAGGATAATAATAATAGTTATAAGGATAAAGACAAGAGGAATAGGGATAATAGTAATAGTAATAAGAATAATAATAACAGTTATAGCGATAATAATAATAATAATAAGGATAATAATAACAGTTATAGCGATAATAATAATAGTAATAAGGATAATAATAATAGTTATAAGGATAAAGACAAGAGGAATAGGGATAATGGTAATAGTAATAAGAATATTAATAACAGTTATAGCGATAATAATAATAATAATAAGGATAATAATAATGGTTATAAGGATAAAGACAAGATGAATAGGGATAATGGTAATAGTAATAAGAATAATAACAACAGTTATAGCGATAATAATAATAATAATAAGGATAATAATAATAGTTATAAGGATAAAGACAAGAGGAATAGGGATAATGGTAATAGTAATAAGAATATTAATAACAGTTATAGCGATAATAATAATAATAATAAGGATAATAATAATGGTTATAAGGATAAAGACAAGATGAATAGGGATAATGGTAATAGTAATAAGAATAATAACAACAGTTATAGCGATAATAATAATAGTAATAAGGATAATAATAACAGTTATAGCGATAATAATAATAATAATAAGGATAGTAATAATAGTTATAAGGAGAAAGACAAGAGGAATGGGGATAATAATAATAGTAACAAGAATAATAATAACAGTTATAGCGGTAATAATAATAATAATAAGGATAATAATAACAGTTATAGCGGTAATAATAATAGTAATAAGGATAATAATAACAGGTATAGCGATAATAATAATAATAATAATAAGGATAATAATAATAGTTATAAGGATAAAGACAAGAGTAATAGGGATAGTAACAATAGAATAACCATAATAATAACAGTTATAGCGATAATAATAATAGTAATAAGGATAATAATAACAGGTATAGCGATAATAATAATAATAATAATAAGGATAATAATAATAGTTATAAGGATAAAGACAAGAGTAATAGGGATAGTAACAATAGAATAACCATAATAATAACAGTTATAGCGATAATAATAATAGTAATAAGGATAATAATAACAGGTATAGCGATAATAATAATAATAATAATAATAAGGATAATAATAATAGTTATAAGGATAAAGACAAGAGTAATAGGGATAGTAACAATAGAATAACCATAATAATAACAGTTATAGCGATAATAATAATAGTAATAAGGATAATAATAATAGTTATAAGGATAAAGACAAGGGCAATAGGGATAATAATAATAGTAATCAGAATAATAATAACAGTTATTAGCGATAGTAATAATAGTTATAAGGATAAAGACAAGAGTAATACGGATAGTAACAATAGAATAAGGATAATAATAACAGTTATAACGATAATAATAATAGTAATAACAATAATAATAACAGTTATAGCGAGAATAATAATAATAATAAGGATAATAATAATAGTTATAAGGAGAAAGACAAGAGTAATAGAGATAGTAACAATAGAATAAGCATAATAATAACAGTTATAGCGATAGTAACATAGATATAGGGATAAAGACAAGAGGAATAGGGATAATAGTAATAGTAATAAGAATAATAATAACAGTTATAGCGATAATAATAATAATAATAAGGATAATAATAACAGTTATAGCGATAATAATAATAGTAATAAGGATAATAATAACAGGTATAGCGATAATAATAATAATAATAATAAGGACAATAATAATAGTTATAAGGAAAAAGACAAGGGGAATAGGGATAATGGTAATAGTAATAAGAATAATAATAACAGTTATAGCGATAATAATAATAATAATAAGGATAATAATAATGGTTATAAGGATAAAGACAAGAGGAATAGGGATAATGGTAATAGTAATAAGAATAATAACAACAGTTATAGCGATAATAATAATAATAATAAGGATAATAATAATAGTTATATGGAGAAAGACAAGAGGAATAGGGATAATAGTAATAGTAATAAGAATAATAATAACAGTTATAGCGATAACAATAATAGTAATAAGGATAATAATAACAGTTATAGCGATAATAATAATAATAATAAGGATAATAATAATGGTTATAAGGATAAAGACAAGATGAATAGGGATAATGGTAATAGTAATAAGAATAATAACAACAGTTATAGCCATAATAATAATAATAATAAGGATAATAATAATAGTTATAAGGAGAAAGACAAGAGGAATAGGGATAATAGTAATAGTAATAAGAATAATAATAACAGTTATAGCGATAATAATAATAGTTATAATGATAAAGGCAAGAGTAATACGGATAGTAACAATAGAATAAACATAATAATAACAGTTATAGCGATAATAATAATAGTAATAAGGATAATAATAACAGTTATAGCGATAATAATAATAATAATAAGGATAGTATATAATAGTTATAAGGAGAAAGACAAGAGGAATAGGGATAATAATAATAGTAACAAGAATAATAATAACAGTTATAGCGGTAATAATAATAATAATAAGGATAATAATAACAGTTATAGCGGTAATAATAATAGTAATAAGGATAATAATAACAGGTATAGCGATAATAATAATAATAATAATAAGGATAATAATAATAGTTATAAGGATAAAGACAAGAGTAATAGGGATAGTAACAATAGAATAACCATAATAATAACAGTTATAGCGATAATAATAATAGTAATAAGGATAATAATAATAGTTATAAGGATAAAGACAAGGGCAATAGGGATAATAATAATAGTAATCAGAATAATAATAACAGTTATTAGCGATAATAATAATAGTTATAAGGATAAAGACAAGAGTAATACGCATAGTAACAATAGAATAAGGATAATAATAACAGTTATAACGATAATAATAATAGTAATAACAATAATAATAACAGTTATAGCGAGAATAATAATAATAATAAGGATAGTAATAATAGTTATAAGGCGAAAGACAAGAGGAATAGGGATAATAATAATAGTAACAAGAATAATAACAACAGTTATAGCGATAACAATAATAATAATAAGGATAATAATAATAGTTATAAGGAGAAAGACAAGAGGAATAGGGAAAATAATAATAGTAACAAGAATAATAATAACAGTTATAGCGATAATAATAATAATAATAAGGATAATAATAACAGTTATAGCGATAATAATAATAGTAATAAGGATAATAATAACAGGTATAGCGATAATAATAATAATAATAATAAGGATAATAATAATAGTTATAAGGAAAAAGACAAGAGGAATAGGGATAATGGTAATAGTAATAAGAATAATAATAACAGTTATAGCGATAATAATAATAGTTATAATGATAAAGGCAAGAGTAATACGGCAGTAATAATAGTAACAGTTATAGCGATAATAATAATAGTCATAAGGATAATGATAATAGTTATAAGGATAAAGACAAGAGTAATAGGGATAGTAACAATAGAATAAGCATAATAATAACAGTTATAGCGATAATAATAATAGTAATAAGGATAATAATAACAGTTATAGCGATAATAATAATAATAATAAGGATAATAATAATAGTTATAAGGATTAAGACAAGAGGAATAGGGATAATAGTAATAGTAATAAGAATAATATTAACAGTTATAGCGATAATGATAATAATAATAAGGATAATAATAATAGTTATAAGGAGAAAGACAAGAGGAATAGGGAAAATAATAATAGTAATAAGAATAATAATAACAGTTTTAGCGATAATAATAATAGTAATAAGGATAATAATAACAGGTATAGCGATAATAATAATAATAATAATAAGGATAATAATAATAGTTATAAGGAAAAAGACAAGAGGAATAGGGATAATGGTAATAGTAATAAGAATAATAATAAAAGTTATAGCGATAATAATAATAGTTATAATGATAAAGGTAAGAGTAATACGGACAGTAATAATAGTAACAAGAATAATAATAATAACAGTTATAGCGATAATAATAATAGTCATAAGGACAATGATAATAGTTATAAGGATAAAGACAAGAGTAATGGGGATAGTAACAATAGAATAAGCATAATAATAACAGTTATAGCGATAATAATAATAGTAATAAGGATAATAATAACAGTTATAGCGATAATAATAATAATAATAAGGATAATAATAATAGTTATAAGGATAAAGACAAGAGGAATAGGGATAATAGTAATAGTAATAAGAATAATAATAACAGTTATAGCGATAATAATAATAATAATAAGGATAATAATAACAGTTATAGCGATAATAATAATAGTAATAAGGATAATAATAATAGTTATAAGGATAAAGACAAGAGGAATAGGGATAATGGTAATAGTAATAAGAATATTAATAACAGTTATAGCGATAATAATAATAATAATAAGGATAATAATAATGGTTATAAGGATAAAGACAAGATGAATAGGGATAATGGTAATAGTAATAAGAATAATAACAACAGTTATAGCGATAATAATAATAATAATAAGGATAATAATAATAGTTATAAGGATAAAGACAAGAGGAATAGGGATAATGGTAATAGTAATAAGAATATTAATAACAGTTATAGCGATAATAATAATAATAATAAGGATAATAATAATGGTTATAAGGATAAAGACAAGATGAATAGGGATAATGGTAATAGTAATAAGAATAATAACAACAGTTATAGCGATAATAATAATAGTAATAAGGATAATAATAACAGTTATAGCGATAATAATAATAATAATAAGGATAGTAATAATAGTTATAAGGAGAAAGACAAGAGGAATGGGGATAATAATAATAGTAACAAGAATAATAATAACAGTTATAGCGGTAATAATAATAATAATAAGGATAATAATAACAGTTATAGCGGTAATAATAATAGTAATAAGGATAATAATAACAGGTATAGCGATAATAATAATAATAATAATAAGGATAATAATAATAGTTATAAGGATAAAGACAAGAGTAATAGGGATAGTAACAATAGAATAACCATAATAATAACAGTTATAGCGATAATAATAATAGTAATAAGGATAATAATAACAGGTATAGCGATAATAATAATAATAATAATAAGGATAATAATAATAGTTATAAGGATAAAGACAAGAGTAATAGGGATAGTAACAATAGAATAACCATAATAATAACAGTTATAGCGATAATAATAATAGTAATAAGGATAATAATAACAGGTATAGCGATAATAATAATAATAATAATAATAAGGATAATAATAATAGTTATAAGGATAAAGACAAGAGTAATAGGGATAGTAACAATAGAATAACCATAATAATAACAGTTATAGCGATAATAATAATAGTAATAAGGATAATAATAATAGTTATAAGGATAAAGACAAGGGCAATAGGGATAATAATAATAGTAATCAGAATAATAATAACAGTTATTAGCGATAGTAATAATAGTTATAAGGATAAAGACAAGAGTAATACGGATAGTAACAATAGAATAAGGATAATAATAACAGTTATAACGATAATAATAATAGTAATAACAATAATAATAACAGTTATAGCGAGAATAATAATAATAATAAGGATAATAATAATAGTTATAAGGAGAAAGACAAGAGTAATAGAGATAGTAACAATAGAATAAGCATAATAATAACAGTTATAGCGATAGTAACATAGATATAGGGATAAAGACAAGAGGAATAGGGATAATAGTAATAGTAATAAGAATAATAATAACAGTTATAGCGATAATAATAATAATAATAAGGATAATAATAACAGTTATAGCGATAATAATAATAGTAATAAGGATAATAATAACAGGTATAGCGATAATAATAATAATAATAATAAGGACAATAATAATAGTTATAAGGAAAAAGACAAGGGGAATAGGGATAATGGTAATAGTAATAAGAATAATAATAACAGTTATAGCGATAATAATAATAATAATAAGGATAATAATAATGGTTATAAGGATAAAGACAAGAGGAATAGGGATAATGGTAATAGTAATAAGAATAATAACAACAGTTATAGCGATAATAATAATAATAATAAGGATAATAATAATAGTTATATGGAGAAAGACAAGAGGAATAGGGATAATAGTAATAGTAATAAGAATAATAATAACAGTTATAGCGATAACAATAATAGTAATAAGGATAATAATAACAGTTATAGCGATAATAATAATAATAATAAGGATAGTAATAATAGTTATAAGGAGAAAGACAAGAGGAATAGGGATAATAATAATAGTAACAAGAATAATAATAACAGTTATAGCGGTAATAATAATAATAATAAGGATAATAATAACAGTTATAGCGGTAATAATAATAGTAATAAGGATAATAATAACAGGTATAGCGATAATAATAATAATAATAATAAGGATAATAATAATAGTTATAAGGATAAAGACAAGAGGAATAGGGATAATGGTAATAGTAATAAGAATAATAATAATAAGAGTTATAGCGATAATAATAATAATAATGAGGATAATAATAATAGTTATAAGGAGAAAGACAACAGGAATAGGGATAATAATAATAGTAACAAGAATAATAACAACAGTTATAGCGATAATAATAATAATAATAAGGATAGTAATAATCGTTATAAGGAGAAAGACAAGAGGAATAGGTATAATATAATAGTAACAAGAATAATAATAACAGTTATAGCGATAATAATAATAGTATTAAGGATAAAGACAAGAGTAATACGGATAGTAACAATAGTAACAAGAATAATAATAACAGTTATAGCGATAATAATAATAGTATTAAGGATAATAATAACAGTTATAGCGATAATAATAATAGTTATAAGGAGAAAGACAAGAGGAATAGGGCTAATAAAAATAGTAACAAGAATAATAACAACAGTTATAGCGATAATAATAATAATAATAAGGATAGTAATAATAGTTATAAGGAGAAAGACAAGAGGAATAGGGATAATAATAATAGTAACAAGGATAATAATAACAGTTATAGCGGTAATAATAATAATAATAAGGATAATAATAACAGTTATAGCGGTAATAATAATAGTAATAAGGATAATAATAA
>CAMAOC010000346.1:0-55438 GCA_945859555.1 Megachile ligniseca
ATAATAAGGATAATAATAATAGTTATAAGGAGAAAGACAAAAGGAATAGGGATAATAATAATAGTAACAAGGAATAATAATAACAGTTATAGCGATAATAATAATAGTACTAAGGATAAAGGCAAGAGTAATACGGACAGTAATAATAGTAACAAAAATAATAATAACAGTTATAGCGATAATAATAATAGTCATAAGGATAATGATAATAGTTATAAGGATAAAGACAAGAGTAATAGAGATAGTAACAATAGAATAAGCATAATAATAACAGTTATAATGATAATAATAATAGTAATAAGGATAATAATAACAGTTATAGCGATAATAATAATAGTATTAAGGATTAATAATAATAGTTATATGGATAAAGACAAGAGTGATACGGATAGTAACAATGGTAATAAGAATAATAATAACAGTTATAGCGATAATAATATTAGTAACAAGAATAATAATAACAGTTTATAGCGATAATAATAATAATGATAAGGATAATAATAATAGTTATAAGGAGAAAGACAAGAGGAATAGGGATAATAATAATAGTAACAAGAATAATAGTAACAGTTATAGCGATAATAATAATAATAATAAGGATAACAATAATAGTATAAGGAGAAAGACAAGAGTAATAGAGATAAAAAACAATAGAATAAGCGTAATAATAAAGTTGATAGCTATAATAATAATAGTAATAAGGATAATAATAACAGTTATAGCGATAATAATAATAATAATAAGGATAATAATAATAGTTATAATGATAAAGGCAAGAGTAATACGGATAGTAACAATAGAATAAGCATAATAATAACAGTTATAGCGATAATAATAATAATAGTAATAAGAATAATAATAACAGTTGTAGCGATAATAATAATAGTTATAAGGAGAAAGACAAGAGTAATAGAGATAGTAACAATAGAATAAGTATAATAATAACAGTTATAGCGATAATAATAATAGTAATAAGGATAATAATAACAGTTATAGCGATAATAATAATAATTATAAGGGATAATAATAATAGTTATAAGGAGAAAGACAAGAGGAATAGGTATAATATAATAGTAACAAGAATAATAATAACAGTTATAGCGATAATAATAATAGTAATAAGGATAATAATAACAGTTATAGCGATAGTAATAATCGTAATAAGGATAATAATAATAGTTATAAGGATAAAGACAAGAGATATAGGGATATTAACAATAGAATAACCATAATAATAACAGTTATAGCGATAATAATAATAGTAATAAGAATAATAAATAACAGTTATTAGCGATAATAATAATAGTTATAAAGGATAAAGACAAGAGTAATACGGATAGTAACAATAGAATAAGGATAATAATAACAGTTATAGCGATAATAATAATAGTAATAACATAATAATAACCGCTATAGCGATAATAATAATAGTAATAAGGATTAATAATAATAGTTATATGGATAAAGACAAGAGTAATACGGATAGCAACAATAGTAATAAGAATAATAATAACAGTTATAGCGATAATAATAATAATAATAAGGATAATAATAATAGTTATAAGGAGAAAGACAAGAGGAATAGTGATAATAATAATAGTAACAAGAATAATAGTAACAGTTATAGCGATAATAATAATAATAATAAGGATAATAATAATAGTTATAAGGAGAAAGACAAAAGGAATAGGGATAATAATAATAGTCACAAGAATAATAATAACAGTTATAGCGATAATAATAATAGTACTAAGGATAAAGGCAAGAGTAACACGGACAGTAATAATAGTAACAAAAATAATAATAACAGTTATAGCGATAATAATAATAGTCATAAGGATAATGATAATAGTTATAAGGATAAAGACAAGAGTAATAGAGATAGTAACACATAGAATAAGCATAATAATAACAGTTATAGCGATAATAATAATAGTAATAAGGATAATAATAACAGTTATAGCGATAATAATAATAGTATTAAGGATAATAATAACAGTTATAGCGATAATAATAATAGTATTAAGGATAAAGGCAAGAGTAATACGGACAGTAATAATAGTAACAAGAATAATAATACCAGTTATAGCGATAATAATAATAGTAATAAGGATAATAATAATAGTTATAAGGATAAAGGCAAGAGTAATAGGGATAGTAACAATAGAATAACCATAATAATAACAGTTATAGCGATAATAATAACAGTAATAAGAATAATAATAACAGTTATTAGCGATAATAATAATAGTAATAAGCATAATAATAATAGTATATGGATAAAGACAAGAGTGATACGGATAGTAACAAATGGTAATAAGAATAATAATAACAGTTATAGCGGATAATAATATTAGTAACAAGAATAATAATAACAGTTATAGCGATAATAATAATAATGATAAGGATAATAATAATAGTTATAAGGAGAAAGACAAGAGGAATAGGGATAATAATAATAGTAACAAGAATAATAGTAACAGTTATAGCGATAATAATAATAATAATAAGGATAACAATAATAGTGTATAAGGAGAAAGACAAGAGTAATAGAGATAAAAACAATAGAATAAGCGTAATAATAACAGTTATAGCGATAATAATAATAGTAATAAGGATAATAATAACAGTTATAGCGATAATAATAATAATAATAAGGATAATAATAATAGTTATAATGATAAAGGCAAGAGTAATACGGATAGTAACAATAGAATAAGCATAATAATAACAGTTATAGCGATAATAATATAATAGTAATAAGAATAATAATAACAGTTGTAGCGATAATAATAATAGTTATAAGGAGAAAGACAAGAGTAATAGAGATAGTAACAATAGAATAAGTATAATAATAACAGTTATAGCGATAATAATAATAGTAATAAGGATAATAATAACAGTTATAGCGATAATAATAATAATTATAAGGATAATAATAATAGTTATAAGGAGAAAAGACAAGAGGAATAGGTATAATATAATAGTAACAAGAATAATAATAACAGTTATAGCGATAATAATAATAGTAATAAGGATAATAATAACAGTTATAGCGATAGTAATAATCGTAATAAGGATAATAATAATAGTTATAAGGATAAAGACAAGAGAAATAGGGATATTAACAATAGAATAACCATAATAATAACAGTTATAGCGATAATAATAATAGTAATAAGAATAATAATAACAGTTATTAGCGATAGATAATAATAGTTATAAAGGATAAAGACAAGAGTAATACGGATAGTAACAATAGAATAAGGATAATAATAACAGTTATAGCGATAATAATAATAGTAATAACAATATAATACCGCTATAGCGATAATAATAATAATAATAAGGATAATAATAATAGTTATAAGGAGAAAGACAAGAGGAATAGGGATAATAATAATAGTAACAAGAATAATAGTAACAGTTATAGCGATAATAATAACAGTAATAAGGATAATAATAATAGTTATAAGATATAGACTAGAGTAGTAGGGATAGTAACAATAGAATAAGCATAATAATAACAGTTATAGCGATAATAATAATAGTAATAAGGATAATAATAACAGGTATAGCGATAATAATAATAGTAACAAAGAATAATAATAACAGTTATATGCGATAATAATAATAATAATAAGGATAATAATAATAGTTATAAGGTGAAAGACAAGAGGAATAGGGATAATAATAATAGTTCAAGATAATAGTAACAGTTATAGCGATAATAATAATAGTAATAAGGATAATAATAACAGTTATAGCGATAATAATAATAGTATTAAGGATAATAATAACAGTTATAGCGATAATAATAATAGTTATAAGGATAAAGGCAAGAGTAATACGGATAGTAATAATAGTAACAAAAATAATAATAACAGTTATAGCAATAATAATAATAGTCATAAGGATAATGATAATAGTTATAAGGATAAAGACAAGAGTAATAGAGATAGTACAATAGAATAAGCATAATAATAACAGTTATAGCGATAAATAATAATAGTAATAAGGATAATAATACAGTTATAGCCATAATAATAATATAGTATAAGGATAATAATAACAGTTATAGCGATAATAATAATAGTATTACGGATAAGGCAAGAGTAATACGGACAGTAATAATAGTAACAAGAATAATAATACCAGTTGTACCGATAATAATAATAGTAATAAGGATAGATAAAAATAGTTATAAGGATAAAGGCAAGAGTAATAGGGATAGTAACAATAGAATAACCATAATAATAACAGCTATAGCGATAATAATAATAGTAATAAGAATAATAATAACAGTTATTAGCGATAATAATAATAGTTATAAGGATAATAATAACAGTTATAGCGATAATAATAATAGTATTAAGCATAATAATAACAGTTATAGCGATAATAATAATAGTTATAAGGAGAAAGACAAGAGGAAATAGGGATAATAAAATAGTAACAAGAATAATAACAACAGTTATAGCGATAATAATAATAATAATAAGGATAATTATAATAGTTATAAGGAGAAAGACAAGAGGAAAGGGATAATAATATTAGTAACAAGAATAATAATCAACAGTTATAGCGATAATAATAATAGGTATTAAGGATAAAGGCAAGAGTAATACGGACAGTAATAATAGTAACAAGAATAATAATACCAGTTGTACCGATAATAATAATAGTAATAAGGATAATAATAATAGTTATAAGGATAAAGACAAGAGTAATAGGGATAGTAACAATAGAATAACCATAATAATAACAGTTATAGCGATAATAATAATAGTAATAAGAATAATAATAAGAGTTATTAGCGATAATAATAATAGTTATAAGGATAATAATAACAGTTATAGCGATAATAATAATAGTTATAAGGATAAAGGCAAGAGTAATACGGATAGTAACAATAGAATAAGGATAATAATAACAGTTATAGCGATAATAATAATAACCGTTATAGCGATAATAATTATAGTAATAAGGATTAATAATTAATAGTTATATGGATAAAGACAGGAGTAATACGGATAGCAACAATAGTAATAAGAATAATAATAACAGTTATAGCGATAATAATAATAGTAATACAATAATAATAACAGTTATAGCGATAATAATAATATAATAAGGATAATAATAATAGTTATAAGGAGAAAGA
Source organism: Megachile ligniseca (assembly GCA_945859555.1). Classification (NCBI taxonomy): domain Eukaryota; kingdom Metazoa; phylum Arthropoda; class Insecta; order Hymenoptera; family Megachilidae; genus Megachile; species Megachile ligniseca. Next base: position 5,165 of record CAMAOC010000346.1, read on the forward strand.
CAAGAGGAATAGGGATAATAATAATAGTAACAAGAATAATAGTAACAGTTATACCGATAATAATAATAATAATAAGGATAATAATAATAGTTATAAGGAGAAAGACAAGAGGAATAGGGATAATAATAATAGTAACAAGAATAATAATAACAGTTATAGCGATAATAATAATAGTCATAAGGATAATGATAATAGTTATAAGGATAAAGACAAGAGTAATAGAGATAGTAACAATAGAATAAGCATGATAATAAACAGTTATAGCGATAATAATAATAGTTATAAAGGATAAAGGCAAGAGTAATACGGATAGTAATAATAGTAACAAAATAATAATAACAGTTATAGCGATAATAATAATAGTCATAAGGATAATGATAATAGTTATAAGGATAAAGACAAGAGTAATAGAGATAGTAACAATAGAATAAGCATAATAATAACAGTTATAGCGATAATAATAATAGTAATAAGGATAATAATAACAGTTATAGCCATAATAATAATAGTATTAAGGATAATAATAAACAGTTATAGCGATAATAATAATAGTTATAAGGATAAAGGCAAGAGTAATACGGATAGTAACAATAGAATAAGCATAATAAGAACAGTTATAGCGATAATAATAATAGTAATAACAATTATAATAACAGTTATAGCGATAATAATAATAGTAACAAGAATAATAATAACAGTTATAGCGATAATAATAATAGTATTAAGCATAATAATAACAGTTATAGCGATAATAATAATAGTTATAAGGAGAAAGACAAGAGGAATAGGGATAATAAAATAGTAACAAGAATAATAATAACAGTTATAGCGATAATAATAATAGTTATAAGGATTAATAATAACAGTTATAGCGATAATAATATAGTGTATAAGGATAAAGGCAAGAGTAATACGGATAGTAACAATAGAATAAGCATAATAAGAACAGTTATAGCGATAATAATAATAGTAATAACAATAATAATAACCGTTATAGCGATAATAATAATAGTAATAAGGATTATAATACAGGTATAGCGATAATAATAATAATAATAAGGATAATAATAATAGTTATAAGGAGAAAGACAAGAGGAATAGGGATAATAATAATAGTAACAAGAATAATAATAACAGTTATAGCGATAATAATAATAGTAATAAGGATAATAATAACAGTTATAGCGATAATAATAATAGTAATAATGATAATAATAACAGTTATAGCGATAAAAATAATAGTATTAAGGATAATAATAACAGTTATAGCGATAATAACAATAGTTATAAGGATAAAGGCAAGAGTAATACGGATAATAACAATAGAATAAGCATAATAAGAACAGTTATAGCGATAATAATAATAGTAATAACAATTATAATAACAGTTATAGCGATAATAATAATAGTAATAAGAATAATAATAACAGTTATAGCGATAATAATAATAGTATAAAGCATAATAATAACAGTTATAGCGATAATAATAATAGTTATAAGGAGAAAGACAAGAGGAATAGGGATAATAAAAATAGTAACAAGAATAATAACAACAGTTATAGCGATAATAATAATAATAATAAGGATAATGGTAATAGTTATAAGGATAAAGACAAGAGTAATAGAGATAGTAACAATAGAATAAGCATAATAATAACAGTTATAGCGATAATAATAATAGTAATAAGGATAATAATAACAGTTATGGCGATAATAATAATAGTATTAAGGATGATAATAACAGTTATAGCGATAATAATAATAGTTATAAGGATAATTATAATAGTTATAAGGAGAAAGACAAGAGGAATAGGGATAATAATAGTAGTAACAAGAATAATAATAACAGTTATAGCGATAATAATAATAGTATTAAGGATAAAGGCAAGAGTAATACGGACAGTAATAATAGTAACAAGAATAATAATAACAGTTATAGCGATAATAATAATAGTAATAAGGATAATAATAATAGTTATAAGGATATAGACAAGAGTAATAGGGATAGTAACAATAGAATAAGCATAATAATAACAGTTATAGCGATAATAATAATAGTAATAAGGATAATAATAACAGGTATAGCGATAATAATAATAGTAATATCAATAATAATAACAGTTATAGCGATAATAATAATAGTAATAAGGATTAATAATAACAGTTATATGGATAAAGACAAGAGTGATACGGATAGTAACAATGGTAATAAGAATAATTATAACTGTTATAGCGATAATAATAATAGTAACAAGAATAATAATAACAGTTATAGCGATAATAATAATAATAATAATAAGGATAATAATAACAGTTATAAGGGGAAAGACAAGAGGAATAGGGATAATAATAATAGTAACAAGAATAATAGTAACAGTTATAGCGATAATAATAATAATAATAAGGATAATAATAATAGTTATAACGAGAAAGACAAGAGTAATAGAGATAGTAACAATAGAATAAGCATAATAATAACAGTTATAGCGATAATAATAATAGTAATAAGGATAATAATAACAGTTATAGCGATAGTAATAATCGTAATAAGGATAATAATAATAGTTATAAGGATAAAGACAAGAGTAATAGGGATAGTAACAATAGAATAACCATAATAATAACAGTTATAGCGATAATAATAATAGTAATAAGAATAATAATAACAGATATTAGCGATAATAATAATAGTTATAAGGATAAAGACAAGAGTAATACGGATAGTAACAATAGAATAAGGATAATAATAACAGTTATAGCGATAATAATAATAGTAATAACAATAATAATAACCGTTACAGCGATAATAATAATAGTAATAAGGATTAATAATAATAGTTATAAGGAGAAAGACAAGAGGAATAGGGATAATAATAATAGTAACAAGAATAACAATAACAATTATAGCGATAATAATAATAGTACTAAGGATAAAGGCAAGAGTAATACGGACAGTAATAATAGTAACAAAAATAATAATACCAGTTGTACCGATAATAATAATAGTAATAAGGATAATAATAATAGTTATAAGGATAAAGACAAGAGTAATAGGGATAGTAACAATAGAATAACCATAATAATAACAGTTATAGCGATAATAATAATAGTAATAAGAATAATAATAACAGTTATTAGCGATAATAATAATAGTTATAAGGATAATAATAACAGTTATAGCGATAATAATAATAGTTATAAGGATAAAGGCAAGAGTAATACGGATAGCAACAATAGAATAAGGATAATAATAACAGTTATAGCGATAATAATAATAGTAATAACAATAATAATAACCGTTATAGCGATAATAATAATAGTAATAAGGATTAATAATAATAGTTATATGGATAAAGACAGGAGTAATACGGATAGTAACAATAGAATAAGCATAATAATAACAGTTATAGCGATAATAATAATAGTAATAAGAATAATAATAACAGTTATAGCGATTATAATAATAGTTATAAGGAGAAAGGAAAGAGGAATAGGGATAATAATAATAGTAACAAGAATAATAATAACAGTTATAGCGATAATAATAATAGTACTAAGGATAAAGGCAAGAGTAATACGGACAGTAATAATAGTAACAAAAATAATAATAACAGTTATAGCGACAATAATAATAGTCATAAGGATAATGATAATAGTTATAAGGATAAAGACAAGAGTAATAGAGATAGTAACAATAGAATAAGCATAATAATAACAGTTATAGCGATAATAATAATAGTTATAAGGATAAAGGCAAGAGTAATAGAGATAGTAACAATAGAATAAGCATAATAATAACAGTTATAGCGATAATAATAATAGTAATAAGGATAATAATAACAGTTATAGCGATAATAATAATAATAATAAGGATAATAATAATAGTTATAATGATAAAGGCAAGAGTAATACGGATAGTAACAATAGAATAAGCATAATAATAACAGTTATAGCGATAATAATAATAGTAATAAGAATAATAATAACAGTTATAGCGATTATAATTATAGTTATAAGGAGAAAGGAAAGAGGAATAGGGATAATAATAATAGTAACAAGAATAATAATATCAGTTATAGCGATAATAATAATAGTACTAAGGATAAAGGCAAGAGTAATACGGACAGTAATAATAGTAACAAAAATAATAATAACAGTTATAGCGATAATAATAATAGTCATAAGGATAATGATAATAGTTATAAGGATAAAGACAAGAGTAAGAGAGATAGTAACAATAGAATAAGCATAATAATAACAGTTATAGCGATAATAATAATAGTTATAAGGATAAAGGCAAGAGTAATACGGATAGTAACTATAGAATAAGCATAATAAGAACAGTTATAGCGATAATAATAATAGTAATAACAATTATAATAACAGTTATAGCGATAATAATAATAGTAATAAGAATAATAATAACAGTTATAGCGATAATAATAATAGTATTAAGCATAATAATAACAGTTATAGCGATAATAATAATAGTTATAAGGATAAAGACAAGAGTAATAGAGATAGTAACAATAGAATAAGCATAATAATAACAGTTATAGCGATAATAATAATAGTTATAAGGATAAAGGCAAGAGTAATACGGATAGTAACAATAGAATAAGCATAATAAGAACAGTTATAGCGATAATAATAATAGTAATAAGAATAATAATAACAGTTATAGCGATAATAATAATAGTATAAAGCATAATAATAACAGTTATAGCGATAATAATAATAGTTATAAGGAGAAAGACAAGAGGAATAGGGATAGTAACAATAGAAAAAGCATAACAAGAACAGTTATAGCGATAATAATAACAGTAATAACAATTATAATAACAGTTATAGCGATAATAATAATAGTAATAACAATAATAATAACAGTTATAGCGATAATAATGATAGTAATAAGGATTAACAATAAAAGTTATATGGATAAAGACAAGAGTGATACGGATAGTAAAAATGGTAATAAGAATAATTATAACAGTTATAGCGATAATAATAATAGTTATAAGGAGAAAGACAAGAGTAATAGAGATAGTAACAATAGAATAAGCATAATAATAACAGTTATAGCGATAATAATAATAGTAATAAGGATAATAATAACAGTTATAGCGATAATAATAATAATAATAAGGATAATAATAATAGTTATAATGATAAAGGCAAGAGTAATACGGATAGTAACAATAGAATAAGCATAATAATAACAGTTATAGCGATAATAATAATAGTAATAAGAATAATAATAACAGTTATAGCGATTATAATAATAGTTATAAGGAGAAAGGAAAGAGGAATAGGGATAATAATAATAGTAACAAGAATAATAATAACAGTTATAGCGATAATAATAATAGTACTAAGGATAAAGGCAAGAGTAATACGGACAGTAATAATAGTAACAAAAATAATAATAACAGTTATAGCGATAATAATAATAGTCATAAGGATAATGATAGTAGTTATAAGGATAAAGACAAGAGTAAGAGAGATAGTAACAATAGAATAAGCATAATAATAACAGTTATAGCGATAATAATAATAGTTATAAGGATAAAGGCAAGAGTAATACGGATAGTAACAATAGAATAAGCATAATAAGAACAGTTATAGCGATAATAATAATAGTAATAACAATTATAATAACAGTTATAGCGATAATAATAATAGTAATAAGAATAATAATAACAGTTATAGCGATAATAATAATAGTATTAAGCATAATAATAACAGTTATAGCGATAATAATAATAGTTATAAGGAGAAAGACAAGAGTAATAGAGATAGTAACAATAGAATAAGCATAATAATAACAGTTATAGCGATAATAATAATAGTAATAAGGATAATAATAACAGTTATAGCGATAATAATAATAATAATAAGGATAATAATAATAGTTATAATGATAAAGGCAAGAGTACTACGGATAGTAACAATAGAATAAGCATAATAATAACAGTTATTAGCGATAATAATAATAGTTATAAGGATAATAATAACAGTTATAGCGATAATAATAATAGTTATAAGGATAAAGGCAAGAGTAATACGGATAGCAACAATAGAATAAGGATAATAATAACAGTTATAGCGATAATAATAATAGTAATAACAATAATAATAACCGTTATAGCGATAATAATAATAGTAATAAGGATTAATAATAATAGTTATATGGATAAAGACAGGAGTAATACGGATAGTAACAATAGAATAAGCATAATAATAACAGTTATAGCGATAATAATAATAGTAATAAGAATAATAATAACAGTTATAGCGATTATAATAATAGTTATAAGGAGAAAGGAAAGAGGAATAGGGATAATAATAATAGTAACAAGAATAATAATAACAGTTATAGCGATAATAATAATAGTACTAAGGATAAAGGCAAGAGTAATACGGACAGTAATAATAGTAACAAAAATAATAATAACAGTTATAGCGACAATAATAATAGTCATAAGGATAATGATAACAGTTATAGCGATAATAATAATAGTTATAAGGATAAAGGCAAGAGTAATACGGATAGTAACAATAGAATAAGCATAATAAGAACAGTTATAGCGATAATAATAATAGTAATAAGAATAATAATAACAGTTATAGCGATAATAATAATAGTATAAAGCATAATAATAACAGTTATAGCGATAATAATAATAGTTATAAGGAGAAAGACAAGAGGAATAGGGATAATAAAAATAGTAACAAGAATAATAACAACAGTTATAGCGATAATAATAATAATAATAAGGATAATGATAATAGTTATAAGGATAAAGACAAGAGTAATAGAGATAGTAACAATAGAATAAGCATAATAATAACAGTTATAGCGATAATAATAATAGTAATAAGGATAATAATAACAGGTATAGCGATAATAATAATAATAATAGTAAGGATAATAATAATAGTTATAAGGATAAAGACAACAGTAATACGGATAGTAACAATAGAATAAGGATAATAATAACAGTTATAGCGATAATAATAATAGTAATAACAATTATAATAACAGTTATAGCGATAATAATAATAGTAATAAGAATAATAATAACAGTTATAGCGATAATAATAATAGTATTAAGCATAATAATAACAGTTATAGCGATAATAATAATAGTTATAAGGAGAAAGACAAGAGTAATAGAGATAGTAACAATAGAATAAGCATAATAATAACAGTTATAGCGATAATAATAATAGTAATAAGGATAATAATAACAGTTATAGCGATAATAATAATAATAATAAGGATAATAATAATAGTTATAATGATAAAGGCAAGAGTAATACGGATAGTAACAATAGAATAAGCATAATAATAACAGTTATAGCGATAATAATAATAGTAATAAGAATAATAATAACAGTTATAGCGATTATAATTATAGTTATAAGGAGAAAGGAAAGAGGAATAGGGATAATAATAATAGTAACAAGAATAATAATAACAGTTATAGCGATAATAATAATAGTACTAAGGATAAAGGCAAGAGTAATACGGACAGTAATAATAGTAACAAAAATAATAATAACAGTTATAGCGATAATAATAATAGTCATAAGGATAATGATAATAGTTATAAGGATAAAGACAAGAGTAAGAGAGATAGTAACAATAGAATAAGCATAATAATAACAGTTATAGCGATAATAATAATAGTTATAAGGATAAAGGCAAGAGTAATACGGATAGTAACTATAGAATAAGCATAATAAGAACAGTTATAGCGATAATAATAATAGTAATAACAATTATAATAACAGTTATAGCGATAATAATAATAGTAATAAGAATAATAATAACAGTTATAGCGATAATAATAATAGTATTAAGCATAATAATAACAGTTATAGCGATAATAATAATAGTTATAAGGATAAAGACAAGAGTAATAGAGATAGTAACAATAGAATAAGCATAATAATAACAGTTATAGCGATAATAATAATAGTTATAAGGATAAAGGCAAGAGTAATACGGATAGTAACAATAGAATAAGCATAATAAGAACAGTTATAGCGATAATAATAATAGTAATAAGAATAATAATAACAGTTATAGCGATAATAATAATAGTATAAAGCATAATAATAACAGTTATAGCGATAATAATAATAGTTATAAGGAGAAAGACAAGAGGAATAGGGATAGTAACAATAGAAAAAGCATAACAAGAACAGTTATAGCGATAATAATAACAGTAATAACAATTATAATAACAGTTATAGCGATAATAATAATAGTAATAACAATAATAATAACAGTTATAGCGATAATAATGATAGTAATAAGGATTAACAATAAAAGTTATATGGATAAAGACAAGAGTGATACGGATAGTAAAAATGGTAATAAGAATAATTATAACAGTTATAGCGATAATAATAATAGTTATAAGGAGAAAGACAAGAGTAATAGAGATAGTAACAATAGAATAAGCATAATAATAACAGTTATAGCGATAATAATAATAGTAATAAGGATAATAATAACAGTTATAGCGATAATAATAATAATAATAAGGATAATAATAATAGTTATAATGATAAAGGCAAGAGTAATACGGATAGTAACAATAGAATAAGCATAATAATAACAGTTATAGCGATAATAATAATAGTAATAAGAATAATAATAACAGTTATAGCGATTATAATAATAGTTATAAGGAGAAAGGAAAGAGGAATAGGGATAATAATAATAGTAACAAGAATAATAATAACAGTTATAGCGATAATAATAATAGTACTAAGGATAAAGGCAAGAGTAATACGGACAGTAATAATAGTAACAAAAATAATAATAACAGTTATAGCGATAATAATAATAGTCATAAGGATAATGATAGTAGTTATAAGGATAAAGACAAGAGTAAGAGAGATAGTAACAATAGAATAAGCATAATAATAACAGTTATAGCGATAATAATAATAGTTATAAGGATAAAGGCAAGAGTAATACGGATAGTAACAATAGAATAAGCATAATAAGAACAGTTATAGCGATAATAATAATAGTAATAACAATTATAATAACAGTTATAGCGATAATAATAATAGTAATAAGAATAATATTAACAGTTATAGCGATAATAATAATAGTATTAAGCATAATAATAACAGTTATAGCGATAATAATAATAGTTATAAGGAGAAAGACAAGAGTAATAGAGATAGTAACAATAGAATAAGCATAATAATAACAGTTATAGCGATAATAATAATAGTAATAAGGATAATAATAACAGTTATAGCGATAATAATAATAATAATAAGGATAATAATAATAGTTATAATGATAAAGGCAAGAGTAATACGGATAGTAACAATAGAATAAGCATAATAATAACAGTTATAGCGATAATAATAATAGTAATAAGAATAATAATAACATTTATAGCGATTATAATAATAGTTATAAGGACAAAGGAAAGAGGAATAGGGATAATAATAATAGTAACAAGAATAATAATAACAGTTATAGCGATAATAATAATAGTACTAAGGATAAAGGCAAGAGTAATACGGACAGTAATAATAGTAACAAAAATAATAATAACAGTTATAGCGACAATAATAATAGTCATAAGGATAATGATAATAGTTATAAGGATAAAGACAAGAGTAATAGAGATAGTAACAATAGAATAAGCATAATAATAACAGTTATAGCGATAATAATAATAGTTATAAGGATAAAGGCAAGAGTAATACGGATAGTAACAATAGAATAAGCATAATAAGAACAGTTATAGCGATAATAATAATAGTAATAAGAATAATAATAACAGTTATAGCGATAATAATAATAGTATAAAGCATAATAATAACAGTTATAGCGATAATAATAATAGTTATAAGGAGAAAGACAAGAGGAATAGGGATAGTAACAATAGAATAAGCATAATAAGAACAGTTATAGCGATAATAATAACAGTAATAACAATTATAATAACAGTTATAGCGATAATAATAATAGTAATAACAATAATAATAACAGTTATAGCGATAATAATAATAGTAATAAGGATTAACAATAAAAGTTATATGGATAAAGACAAGAGTGATACGGATAGTAACAATGGTAATAAGAATAATTATAACAGTTATAGCGATAATAATAATAGTTATAAGGATAAAGGCAAGAGTAATACGGATAGTAACAATAGAATAAGCATAATAAGAACAGTTATAGCGATAATAATAATAGTAATAACAATTATAATAACAGTTATAGCGATAATAATAATAGTAATAAGAATAATAATAACAGTTATAGCGATAATAATAATAGTATTAAGCATAATAATAACAGTTATAGCGATAATAATAATAGTTATAAGGAGAAAGACAAGAGTAATAGAGATAGTAACAATAGAATAAGCATAATAATAACAGTTATAGCGATAATAATAATAGTAATAAGAATAATAATAACAGTTATAGCGATAATAATAATAGTATTAAGCATAATAATAACAGTTATAGCGATAATAATAATAGTTATAAGGAGAAAGACAAGAGTAATAGAGATAGTAACAATAGAATAAGCATAATAATAACAGTTATAGCGATAATAATAATAGTTATAAGGATAAAGGCAAGAGTAATACGGATAGTAACAATAGAATAAGCATAATAAGAACAGTTATAGCGATAATAATAATAGTAATAAGAATAATAATAACAGTTATAGCGATAATAATAATAGTATAAAGCATAATAATAACAGTTATAGCGATAATAATAATAGTTATAAGGAGAAAGACAAGAGGAATAGGGATAGTAACAATAGAATAAGCATAATAAGAACAGTTATAGCGATAATAATAACAGTAATAACAATTATAATAACAGTTATAGCGATAATAATAATAGTAATAACAATAATAATAACAGTTATAGCGATAATAATAATAGTAATAAGGATTAACAATAAAAGTTATATGGATAAAGACAAGAGTGATACGGATAGTAACAATGGTAATAAGAATAATTATAACAGTTATAGCGATAATAATAATAGTTATAAGGATAAAGGCAAGAGTAATACGGATAGTAACAATAGAATAAGCATAATAATAACAGTTATAGCGATAATAATAATAGTAATAAGAATAATAATAACAGTTATAGCGATAATAATAATAGTATTAAGCATAATAATAACAGTTATAGCGATAATAATAATAGTTATAAGGAGAAAGACAAGAGTAATAGAGATAGTAACAATAGAATAAGCATAATAATAACAGTTATAGCGATAATAATAATAGTAATAAGAATAATAATAACAGTTATAGCGATAATAATAATAGTATTAAGCATAATAATAACAGTTATAGCGATAATAATAATAGTTATAAGGAGAAAGACAAGAGTAATAGAGATAGTAACAATAGAATAAGCATAATAATAACAGTTATAGCGATAATAATAATAGTAATAAGGATAATAATAACAGTTATAGCGATAATAATAATAATAATAAGGATAATAATAATAGTTATAATGATAAAGGCAAGAGTAATACGGATAGTAACAATAGAATAAGCATAATATTAACAGTTATAGCGATAATAATAATAGTAACCAGAATAATAACAACAGTTATAGCGATAATAATAATAATAATAAGGATAATGATAATAGTTATAAGGATAAAGACAAGAGTAATAGAGATAGTAACAATAGAATAAGCATAATAATAACAGTTATAGCGATAATAATAATAGTAATAAGGATAATAATAACAGGTATAGCGATAATAATAATAATAATAGTAAGGATAATAATAATAGTTATAAGGATAAAGACAACAGTAATACGGATAGTAACAATAGAATAAGCATAATATTAACAGTTATAGCGATAATAATAATAGTAATAAGAATAATAATAACAGTTATAGCGATTATAATAATAGTTATAAGGAGAAAGACAAGAGGAATAGGGATAATAATAATAGTAACAAGAATAATAATAACAGTTATAGCGATAACAATAATAGTACTAAGGATAAAGGCAAGAGTAATACGGACAGTAATAATAGTAACAAAAATAATAATAACAGTTATAGCGATAATAATAATAGTTATAAGGAGAAAGACAAGAGTAATAGAGATAGTAACAATAGAATAAGCATAATAATAACAGTTATAGCGATAATAATAATAGTAATAAGAATAATAATAACAGTTATAGCGATAATAATAATAGTATTAAGCATAATAATAACAGTTATAGCGATAATAATAATAGTTATAAGGAGAAAGACAAGAGTAATAGAGATAGTAACAATAGAATAAGCATAATAATAACAGTTATAGCGATAATACTAATAGTAATAAGGATAGTAATAACAGTTATAGCGATAATAATAATAATAATAAGGATAATAATAATAGTTATAATGATAAAGGCAAGAGTAATACGGATAGTAACAATAGAATAAGCATAATATTAACAGTTATAGCGATAATAATAATAGTAACAAGAATAATAACAACAGTTATAGCGATAATAATAATAATAATAAGGATAATGATAATAGTTATAAGGATAAAGACAAGAGTAATAGAGATAGTAACAATAGAATAAGCATAATAATAACAGTTATAGCGATAATAATAATAGTAATAAGGATAATAATAACAGGTATAGCGATAATAATAATAATAATAGTAAGGATAATAATAATAGTTATAAGGATAAAGACAACAGTAATACGGATAGTAACAATAGAATAAGCATAATATTAACAGTTATAGCGATAATAATAATAGTAATAAGAATAATAATAACAGTTATAGCGATTATAATAATAGTTATAAGGAGAAAGACAAGAGGAATAGGGATAATAATAATAGTAACAAGAATAATAATAACAGTTATAGCGATAACAATAATAGTACTAAGGATAAAGGCAAGAGTAATACGGACAGTAATAATAGTAACAAAAATAATAATAACAGTTATAGCGATAATAATAATAGTCATAAGGATAATGATAATAGTTATAAGGATAAAGACAAGAGTAATAGAGATAGTAACAATAGAATAAGCATAATAATAACAGTTATAGCGATAATAATAATAGTAATAAGAATAATAATAACAGTTATAGCGATAATAATAATAGTATTAAGCATAATAATAACAGTTATAGCGATAATAATAATAGTTATAAGGAGAAAGACAAGAGGAATAGGGATAATAATAATAGTAACAAGAATAATAGTAACAGTTATAGCGATAATAATAATAATAATAAGGATAATAATAATAGTTATAAGGAGAAAGACAAGAGTAATAGAGATAGTAACAATAGAATAAGCATAATAATAACAGTTATAGCGATAATAATAATAGTAATAAGGATAATAATAACAGTTATAGCGATAATAATAATAATAATAAGGATAATAATAATAGTTATAATGATAAAGGCAAGAGTAATACGGATAGTAACAATAGAATAAGCATAATAATAACAGTTATAGCGGTAATAATAATAGTAATAAGAATAATAATAACAGTTGTAGCGATAATAATAATAGTTATAAGGAGAAAGACAAGAGGAATAGGGATAATAATAATAGTAACAAGAATAATAGTAACAGTTATAGCGACAATAATAATAATAATAAGGATAATAATAATAGTTATAAGGAGAAAGACAAGAGGAATAGGGATAATAATAATAGTAACAAGAATAATAATAACAGTTATAGCGATAATAATAATAGTAATAAGAATAATAATAACAGTTATAGCGATAATAATAATAGTATTAAGCATAATAATAACAGTTATAGCGATAATAATAATAGTTATAAGGAGAAAGACAAGAGTAATAGAGATAGTAACAATAGAATAAGCATAATAATAACAGTTATAGCGATAATAATAATAGTTATAAGGATAAAGGCAAGAGTAATACGGATAGTAACAATAGAATAAGCATAATAAGAACAGTTATAGCGATAATAATAATAGTAATAAGAATAATAATAACAGTTATAGCGATAATAATAATAGTATAAAGCATAATAATAACAGTTATAGCGATAATAATAATAGTTATAAGGAGAAAGACAAGAGGAATAGGGATAGTAACAATAGAATAAGCATAATAAGAACAGTTATAGCGATAATAATAACAGTAATAACAATTATAATAACAGTTATAGCGATAATAATAATAGTAATAACAATAATAATAACAGTTATAGCGATAATAATAATAGTAATAAGGATTAACAATAATAGTTATATGGATAAAGACAAGAGTGATACGGATAGTAACAATGGTAATAAGAATAATTATAACAGTTATAGCGATAATAATAATAGTTATAAGGATAAAGGCAAGAGTAATACGGATAGTAACAATAGAATAAGCATAATAAGAACAGTTATAGCGATAATAATAATAGTAATAACAATTATAATAACAGTTATAGCGATAATAATAATAGTAATAAGAATAATAATAACAGTTATAGCGATAATAATAATAGTATTAAGCATAATAATAACAGTTATAGCGATAATAATAATAGTTATAAGGAGAAAGACAAGAGTAATAGAGATAGTAACAATAGAATAAGCATAATAATAACAGTTATAGCGATAATAATAATAGTAATAAGAATAATAATAACAGTTATAGCGATAATAATAATAGTATTAAGCATAATAATAACAGTTATAGCGATAATAATAATAGTTATAAGGAGACAGACAAGAGTAATAGAGATAGTAACAATAGAATAAGCATAATAATAACAGTTATAGCGATAATAATAATAGTAATAAGGATAATAATAACAGTTATAGCGATAATAATAATAATAATAAGGATAATAATAATAGTTATAATGATAAAGGCAAGAGTAATACGGATAGTAACAATAGAATAAGCATAATATTAACAGTTATAGCGATAATAATAATAGTAACCAGAATAATAACAACAGTTATAGCGATAATAATAATAATAATAAGGATAATGATAATAGTTATAAGGATAAAGACAAGAGTAATAGAGATAGTAACAATAGAATAAGCATAATAATAACAGTTATAGCGATAATAATAATAGTAATAAGGATAATAATAACAGGTATAGCGATAATAATAATAATAATAATAGTAAGGATAATAATAATAGTTATAAGGATAAAGACAACAGTAATACGGATAGTAACAATAGAATAAGCATAATATTAACAGTTATAGCGATAATAATAATAGTAATAAGAATAATAATAACAGTTATAGCGATTATAATAATAGTTATAAGGAGAAAGACAAGAGGAATAGGGATAATAATAATAGTAACAAGAATAATAATAACAGTTATAGCGATAACAATAATAGTACTAAGGATAAAGGCAAGAGTAATACGGACAGTAATAATAGTAACAAAAATAATAATAACAGTTATAGCGATAATAATAATAGTCATAAGGATAATGATAATAGTTATAAGGATAAAGACAAGAGTAATAGAGATAGTAACAATAGAATAAGCATAATAATAACAGTTATAGCGATAATAATAATAGTAATAAGAATAATAATAACAGTTATAGCGATAATAATAATAGTATTAAGCATAATAATAACAGTTATAGCGATAATAATAATAGTTATAAGGAGAAAGACAAGAGGAATAGGGATAATAATAATAGTAATAACAATTATAATAACAGTTATAGCGATTAATAATAATAGTAATAAGAATAATAATAACAGTTATAGCGATAATAATAATAGTATTAAGCATAATAATAACAGTTATAGCGATAATAATAATAGTTATAAGGAGAAAGACAAGAGTAATAGAGATAGTAACAATAGAATAAGCATAATAATAACAGTTATAGCGATAATAATAATAGTAATAAGGATAATAATAACAGTTATAGCGATAATAATAATAATAATAAGGATAATAATAATAGTTATAATGATAAAGGCAAGAGTAATACGGATAGTAACAATAGAATAAGCATAATAATAACAGTTATAGCGATAATAATAATAGTAATAAGAATAATAATAACAGTTATAGCGATTATAATAATAGTTATAAGGAGAAAGGAAAGAGGAATAGGGATAATAATAATAGTAACAAGAATAATAATAACAGTTATAGCGATAATAATAATAGTACTAAGGATAAAGGCAAGAGTAATACGGACAGTAATAATAGTAACAAAAATAATAATAACAGTTATAGCGATAATAATAATAGTCATAAGGATAATGATAATAGTTATAAGGATAAAGACAAGAGTAATAGAGATAGTAACAATAGAATAAGCATAATAATAACAGTTATAGCGATAATAATAATAGTAATAACAATAATAATAACAGTTATAGCGATAATAATAATAGTAATAAGGATTAACAATAATAGTTATATGGATAAAGACAAGAGTGATACGGATAGTAACAATGGTAATAAGAATAATTATAACAGTTATAGCGATAATAATAATAGTTATAAGGATAAAGGCAAGAGTAATACGGATAGTAACAATAGAATAAGCATAATAAGAACAGTTATAGCGATAATAATAATAGTAATAACAATTATAATAACAGTTATAGCGATAATAATAATAGTAATAAGAATAATAATAACAGGTATAGCGATAATAATAATAATAATAGTAAGGATAATAATAATAGTTATAAGGATAAAGACAACAGTAATACGGATAGTAACAATAGAATAAGCATAATATTAACAGTTATAGCGATAATAATAATAGTAATAAGAATAATAATAACAGTTATAGCGATTATAATAATAGTTATAAGGAGAAAGACAAGAGGAATAGGGATAATAATAATAGTAACAACAATAATAATAACAGTTATAGCGATAACAATAATAGTACTAAGGATAAAGGCAAGAGTAATACGGACAGTAATAATAGTAACAAAAATAATAATAACAGTTATAGCGATAATAATAATAGTCATAAGGATAATGATAATAGTTATAAGGATAAAGACAAGAGTAATAGAGATAGTAACAATAGAATAAGCATAATAATAACAGTTATAGCGATAATAATAATAGTAATAAGAATAATAATAACAGTTATAGCGATAATAATAATAGTATTAAGCATAATAATAACAGTTATAGCGATAATAATAATAGTTATAAGGAGAAAGACAAGAGGAATAGGGATAATAATAATAGTAACAAGAATAATAGTAACAGTTATAGCGATAATAATAATAATAATAAGGATAATAATAATAGTTATAAGGAGAAAGACAAGAGTAATAGAAATAGTAACAATAGAATAAGCATAATAATAACAGTTATAGCGATAATAATAATAGTAATAAGGATAATAATAACAGTTATAGCGATAATAATAATAATAATAAGGATAATAATAATAGTTATAATGATAAAGGCAAGAGTAATACGGATAGTAACAATAGAATAAGCATAATAATAACAGTTATAGCGGTAATAATAATAGTAATAAGAATAATAATAACAGTTGTAGCGATAATAATAATAGTTATAAGGAGAAAGACAAGAGGAATAGGGATAATAATAATAGTAACAAGAATAATAGTAACAGTTATAGCGATAATAATAATAATAATAAGGATAATAATAATAGTTATAAGGAGAAAGACAAGAGGAATAGGGATAATAATAATAGTAACAAGAATAATAATAACAGTTATAGCGATAATAATAATAGTACTAAGGATAAAGGCAAGAGTAATAGAGATAGTAACAATAGAATAAGCATAATAATAACAGTTATAGCGATAATAATAATAGTTATAAGGATAAAGGCAAGAGTAATACGGATAGTAACAATAGAATAAGCATAATAAGAACAGTTATAGCGATAATAATAATAGTAATAAGAATAATAATAACAGTTATAGCGATAATAATAATAGTATAAAGCATAATAATAACAGTTATAGCGATAATAATAATAGTTATAAGGAGAAAGACAAGAGGAATAGGGATAGTAACAATAGAATAAGCATAATAAGAACAGTTATAGCGATAATAATAACAGTAATAACAATTATAATAACAGTTATAGCGATAATAATAATAGTAATAACAATAATAATAACAGTTATAGCGATAATAATAATAGTCATAACGATAATGATAATAGTTATAAGGATAAAGACAAGAGTGATACGGATAGTAACAATGGTAATAAGAATAATTATAACAGTTATAGCGATAATAATAATAGTAATAACAATTATAATAACAGTTATAGCGATAATAATAATAGTAATAACAATTATAATAACAGTTATAGCGATTAATAATAATAGTAATAAGAATAATAATAACAGTTATAGCGATAATAATAATAGTATTAAGCATAATAATAACAGTTATAGCGATAATAATAATAGTTATAAGGAGAAAGACAAGAGTAATAGAGATAGTAACAATAGAATAAGCATAATAATAACAGTTATAGCGATAATAATAATAGTAATAAGGATAATAATAACAGTTATAGCGATAATAATAATAATAATAAGGATAATAATAATAGTTATAATGATAAAGGCAAGAGTAATACGGATAGTAACAATAGAATAAGCATAATAATAACAGTTATAGCGATAATAATAATAGTAATAAGAATAATAATAACAGTTATAGCGATTATAATAATAGTTATAAGGAGAAAGGAAAGAGGAATAGGGATAATAATAATAGTAACAAGAATAATAATAACAGTTATAGCGATAATAATAATAGTACTAAGGATAAAGGCAAGAGTAATACGGACAGTAATAATAGTAACAAAAATAATAATAACAGTTATAGCGATAATAATAATAGTCATAAGGATAATGATAATAGTTATAAGGATAAAGACAAGAGTAATAGAGATAGTAACAATAGAATAAGCATAATAATAACAGTTATAGCGATAATAATAATAGTAATAACAATAATAATAACAGTTATAGCGATAATAATAATAGTAATAAGGATTAACAATAATAGTTATATGGATAAAGACAAGAGTGATACGGATAGTAACAATGGTAATAAGAATAATTATAACAGTTATAGCGATAATAATAATAGTTATAAGGATAAAGGCAAGAGTAATACGGATAGTAACAATAGAATAAGCATAATAAGAACAGTTATAGCGATAATAATAATAGTAATAACAATTATAATAACAGTTATAGCGATAATAATAATAGTAATAAGAATAATAATAACAGGTATAGCGATAATAATAATAATAATAGTAAGGATAATAATAATAGTTATAAGGATAAAGACAACAGTAATACGGATAGTAACAATAGAATAAGCATAATATTAACAGTTATAGCGATAATAATAATAGTAATAAGAATAATAATAACAGTTATAGCGATTATAATAATAGTTATAAGGAGAAAGACAAGAGGAATAGGGATAATAATAATAGTAACAAGAATAATAATAACAGTTATAGCGATAACAATAATAGTACTAAGGATAAAGGCAAGAGTAATACGGACAGTAATAATAGTAACAAAAATAATAATAACAGTTATAGCGATAATAATAATAGTCATAAGGATAATGATAATAGTTATAAGGATAAAGACAAGAGTAATAGAGATAGTAACAATAGAATAAGCATAATAATAACAGTTATAGCGATAATAATAATAGTAATAAGAATAATAATAACAGTTATAGCGATAATAATAATAGTATTAAGCATAATAATAACAGTTATAGCGATAATAATAATAGTTATAAGGAGAAAGACAAGAGGAATAGGGATAATAATAATAGTAACAAGAATAATAGTAACAGTTATAGCGATAATAATAATAATAATAAGGATAATAATAATAGTTATAAGGAGAAAGACAAGAGTAATAGAAATAGTAACAATAGAATAAGCATAATAATAACAGTTATAGCGATAATAATAATAGTAATAAGGATAATAATAACAGTTATAGCGATAATAATAATAATAATAAGGATAATAATAATAGTTATAATGATAAAGGCAAGAGTAATACGGATAGTAACAATAGAATAAGCATAATAATAACAGTTATAGCGGTAATAATAATAGTAATAAGAATAATAATAACAGTTGTAGCGATAATAATAATAGTTATAAGGAGAAAGACAAGAGGAATAGGGATAATAATAATAGTAACAAGAATAATAGTAACAGTTATAGCGATAATAATAATAATAATAAGGATAATAATAATAGTTATAAGGAGAAAGACAAGAGGAATAGGGATAATAATAATAGTAACAAGAATAATAATAACAGTAATAGCGATAATAATAATAGTACTAAGGATAAAGGCAAGAGTAATAGAGATAGTAACAATAGAATAAGCATAATAATAACAGTTATAGCGATAATAATAATAGTTATAAGGATAAAGGCAAGAGTAATACGGATAGTAACAATAGAATAAGCATAATAAGAACAGTTATAGCGATAATAATAATAGTAATAAGAATAATAATAACAGTTATAGCGATAATAATAATAGTATAAAGCATAATAATAACAGTTATAGCGATAATAATAATAGTTATAAGGAGAAAGACAAGAGGAATAGGGATAGTAACAATAGAATAAGCATAATAAGAACAGTTATAGCGATAATAATAACAGTAATAACAATTATAATAACAGTTATAGCGATAATAATAATAGTAATAACAATAATAATAACAGTTATAGCGATAATAATAATAGTCATAACGATAATGATAATAGTTATAAGGATAAAGACAAGAGTGATACGGATAGTAACAATGGTAATAAGAATAATTATAACAGTTATAGCGATAATAATAATAGTAATAACAATTATAATAACAGTTATAGCGATAATAATAATAGTAATAAGAATAATAATAACAGTTATAGCGATAATAATAATAGTATTAAGCATAATAATAACAGTTATAGCGATAATAATAATAATGATAAGGATAATAATAATAGTTATAAGGAGAAAGACAAGAGGAATAGGGATAATAATAATAGTAACAAGAATAATAGTAACAATTATAGCGATAATAATAATAATAATAAGGATAATAATAATAGTATTAAGGATAAAGGCAAGAGTAATACGGAGAGTAACAATGGTAATAAGAATAATAATAACAGTTATAGCGATAATAATAATAATGATAAGGATAATAATAATAGTTATAAGGAGAAAGACAAGAGGAATAGGGATAATAATAATAGTAACAAGAATAATAGTAACAGTTATAGCGATAATAATAATAATAATAAGGATAACAATAATAGTTATAAGGAGAAAGACAAGAGTAATAGAGATAAAAACAATAGAATAAGCGTAATAATAACAGTTATAGCGATAATAATAATAGTAATAAGGATAATAATAACAGTTATAGCGATAATAATAATAATTATAAGGATAATAATAATAGTTATAAGGAGAAAGACAAGAGGAATAGGTATAATATAATAGTAACAAGAATAATAATAACAGTTATAGCGATAATAATAATAGTACTAACGATAAAGGCAAGAGTAATACGGACAGTAATAATAGTAACAAGAATAATAATAACAGTTATAGCGATAATAATAATAGCCATAAGGATAATGATAATAGTTATAAGGATAAAGACAAGAGTAATAGAGATAGTAACAATAGAATCAGCGTAACAATAACAGTTATAGCGATAATAATAATAGTAATAAGGATAATAATAACAGTTATAGCGATAGTAATAATCGTAATAAGGATAATAATAATAGTTATAAGGATAAAGACAAGAGAAATAGGGATATTAACAATAGAATAACCATAATAATAACAGTTATAGCGATAATAATAATAGTAATAAGAATAATAATAACAGTTATTAGCGATAATAATAATAGTTATAAGGATAAAGACAAGAGTAATACGGATAGTAACAATAGAATAAGGATAATAATAACAGTTATAGCGATAATAATAATAGTAATAACAATAATAATAACCGCTATAGCGATAATAATAATAGTAATAAGGATTAATAATAACAGTTATAGCGATAATAATAATAATAATAAGGATAATAATAATAGTATTAAGGATAAAGGCAAGAGTAATACGGAGAGTAACAATGGTAATAAGAATAATAATAACAGTTATAGCGATAATAATAATAATGATAAGGATAATAATAATAGTTATAAGGAGAAAGACAAGAGGAATAGGGATAATAATAATAGTAACAAGAATAATAGTAACAGTTATAGCGATAATAATAATAATAATAAGGATAATAATAATAGTTATAAGGAGAAAGACAAAAGGAATAGGGATAATAATAATAGTAACAAGAATAATAATAACAGTTATAGCGATAATAATAATAGTACTAAGGATAAAGGCAAGAGTAATACGGACAGTAATAATAGTAACAAAAATAATAATAACAGTTATAGCGATAATAATAATAGTCATAAGGATAATGATAATAGTTATAAGGATAAAGACAAGAGTAATAGAGATAGTAACAATAGAATAAGCATAATAATAACAGTTATAGCGATAATAATAATAGTAATAAGGATAATAATAACAGTTATAGCGATAATAATAATAGTATTAAGGATTAATAATAATAGTTATATGGATAAAGACAAGAGTGATACGGATAGTAACAATGGTAATAAGAATAATAATAACAGTTATAGCGATAATAATATTAGTAACAAGAATAATAATAACAGTTATAGCGATAATAATAATAATGATAAGGATAATAATAATAGTTATAAGGAGAAAGACAAGAGGAATAGGGATAATAATAATAGTAACAAGAATAATAGTAACAGTTATAGCGATAATAATAATAATAATAAGGATAACAATAATAGTTATAAGGAGAAAGACAAGAGTAATAGAGATAAAAACAATAGAATAAGCGTAATAATAACAGTTATAGCGATAATAATAATAGTAATAAGGATAATAATAACAGTTATAGCGATAATAATAATAATAATAAGGATAATAATAATAGTTATAATGATAAAGGCAAGAGTAATACGGATAGTAACAATAGAATAAGCATAATAATAACAGTTATAGCGATAATAATAATAATAGTAATAAGAATAATAATAACAGTTGTAGCGATAATAATAATAGTTATAAGGAGAAAGACAAGAGTAATAGAGATAGTAACAATAGAATAAGTATAATAATAACAGTTATAGCGATAATAATAATAGTAATAAGGATAATAATAACAGTTATAGCGATAATAATAATAATTATAAGGATAATAATAATAGTTATAAGGAGAAAGACAAGAGGAATAGGTATAATATAATAGTAACAAGAATAATAATAACAGTTATAGCGATAATAATAATAGTAATAAGGATAATAATAACAGTTATAGCGATAGTAATAATCGTAATAAGGATAATAATAATAGTTATAAGGATAAAGACAAGAGAAATAGGGATATTAACAATAGAATAACCATAATAATAACAGTTATAGCGATAATAATAATAGTAATAAGAATAATAATAACAGTTATTAGCGATAATAATAATAGTTATAAGGATAAAGACAAGAGTAATACGGATAGTAACAATAGAATAAGGATAATAATAACAGTTATAGCGATAATAATAATAGTAATAACAATAATAATAACCGCTATAGCGATAATAATAATAGTAATAAGGATTAATAATAATAGTTACATGGATAAAGACAAGAGTAATACGGATAGCAACAATAGTAATAAGAATAATAATAACAGTTATAGCGATAATAATAATAATAATAAGGATAATAATAATAGTTATAAGGAGAAAGACAAGAGGAATAGGGATAATAAAAATAGTAACAAGAATAATAGTAACAGTTATAGCGATAATAATAATAATAATAAGGATAATAATAATAGTTATAAGGAGAAAGACAAAAGGAATAGGGATAATAATAATAGTAACAAGAATAATAATAACAGTTATAGCGATAATAATAATAGTACTAAGGATAAAGGCAAGAGTAATACGGACAGTAATAATAGTAACAAAAATAATAATAACAGTTATAGCGATAATAATAATAGTCATAAGGATAATGATAATAGTTATAAGGATAAAGACAAGAGTAATAGGGATAGTAACAATAGAATAACCATAATAATAACAGTTATAGCGATAATAATAACAGTAATAAGAATAATAATAACAGTTATTAGCGATAATAATAATAGTAATAAGGATTAATAATAATAGTTATATGGATAAAGACAAGAGTGATACGGATAGTAACAATGGTAATAAGAATAATAATAACAGTTATAGCGATAATAATAATAGTAACAAGAATAATAGTAACAGTTATAGCGATAATAATAATAATAATAAGGATAATAATAATAGTTATAAGGAGAAAGACAAGAGAAATAGAGATAGTAACAATAGAATCAGCATAACAATAACAGTTATAGCGATAATAATAATAATAATAAGGATAATAATAATAGTTATAATGATAAAGGCAAGAGTAGTACGGATAGTAACAATAGAATAAGCATAATAATAACAGTTATAGCGATAATAATTGTAGTAATAAGGATAATAATAACAGTTATAGCGATAATAATAATAATAATAAGGATAATAATAATAGTATTAAGGATAAAGGCAAGAGTAATACGGATAGTAACAATAGAATAAGCATAATAATAACAGTTATAGCGCTAATAATAATAGTAATGAGAATAATAATAACAGTTGTAGCGATAATAATAATAGTAATAAGGATAATAATAGCAGTTATAGCGATAATAATAATAATTATAAGGATAATAATAATAGTTATAAGG
Organism: Megachile ligniseca; assembly: GCA_945859555.1. NCBI lineage: Eukaryota > Metazoa > Arthropoda > Insecta > Hymenoptera > Megachilidae > Megachile > Megachile ligniseca. Next base: position 30,126 of record CAMAOC010000346.1, read on the forward strand.
AGAAAGACAAGAGGAATAGGTATAATATAATAGTAACAAGAATAATAATAACAGTTATAGCGATAATAATAATACTACTAAGGATAAAGGCAAGAGTAATACGGACAGTAATAATAGTAACAAGAATAATAATAACAGTTATAGCGATAATAATAATAGCCATAAGGATAATGATAATAGTTATAAGGATAAAGACAAGAGTAATAGAGATAGTAACAATAGAATCAGCGTAACAATAACAGTTATAGCGATAATAATAATAGTAATAAGGATAATAATAACAGTTATAGCGATAGTAATAATCGTAATAAGGATAATAATAATAGTTATAAGGATAAAGACAAGAGAAATAGGGATATTAACAATAGAATAACCATAATAATAACAGTTATAGCGATAATAATAATAGTAATAAGAATAATAATAACAGTTATTAGCGATAATAATAATAGTTATAAGGACAAAGACAAGAGTAATACGGATAGTAACAATAGAATAAGGATAATAATAACAGTTATAGCGATAATAATAATAGTAATAACAATAATAATAACCGCTATAGCGATAATAATAATAGTAATAAGGATTAATAATAATAGTTATATGGATAAAGACAAGAGTAATACGGATAGCAACAATAGTAATAAGAATAATAATAACAGTTATAGCGATAATAATAATAGTCATAAGGATAATGATAATAGTTATAAGGATAAAGACAAGAGTAATAGAGATAGTAACAATAGAATAAGCATAATAATAACAGTTATAGCGATAATAATAATAGTAATAAGGATAATAATAACAGTTATAGCGATAATAATAATAGTATTAAGGATAATAATAACAGTTATAGCGATAATAATAATAGTATTAAGGATAAAGGCAAGAGTAATACGGACAGTAATAATAGTAACAAGAATAATAATACCAGTTATAGCGATAATAATAATAGTAATAAGGATAATAATAATAGTTATAAGGATAAAGACAAGAGTAATAGGGATAGTAACAATAGAATAACCATAATAATAACAGTTATAGCGATAATAATAACAGTAATAAGAATAATAATAACAGTTATTAGCGATAATAATAATAGTAATAAGGATTAATAATAATAGTTATATGGATAAAGACAAGAGTGATACGGATAGTAACAATGGTAATAAGAATAATAATAACAGTTATAGCGATAATAATATTAGTAACAAGAATAATAATAACAGTTATAGCGATAATAATAATAATGATAAGGATAATAATAATAGTTATAAGGAGAAAGACAAGAGGAATAGGGATAATAATAATAGTAACAAGAATAATAGTAACAGTTATAGCGATAATAATAATAATAATAAGGATAACAATAATAGTTATAAGGAGAAAGACAAGAGTAATAGAGATAGTAACAATAGAATAAGTATAATAATAACAGTTATAGCGATAATAATAATAGTAATAAGGATAATAATAACAGTTATAGCGATAATAATAATAATTATAAGGATAATAATAATAGTTATAAGGAGAAAGACAACAGGAATAGGTATAATATAATAGTAACAAGAATAATAGTAACAGTTATAGCGATAATAATAACAGTAATAAGGATAATAATAATAGTTATAAGGATATAGACTAGAGTAGTAGGGATAGTAACAATAGAATAAGCATAATAATAACAGTTATAGCGATAATAATAATAGTAATAAGGATAATAATAACAGTTATAGCGATAATAATAATAGTATTAAGGATAATAATAACAGTTATAGCGATAATAATAATAGTTATAAGGATAAAGGCAAGAGTAATACGGATAGTAATAATAGTAACAAAAATAATAATAACAGTTATAGCGATAATAATAATAGTCATAAGGATAATGATAATAGTTATAAGGATAAAGACAAGAGTAATAGAGATAGTAACAATAGAATAAGCATAATAATAACAGTTATAGCGATAATAATAATAGTAATAAGGATAATAATAACAGTTATAGCCATAATAATAATAGTATTAAGGATAATAATAACAGTTATAGCGATAATAATAATAGTATTAAGGATAAAGGCAAGAGTAATACGGACAGTAATAATAGTAACAAGAATAATAATACCAGTTGTACCGATAATAATAATAGTAATAAGGATAATAATAATAGTTATAAGGATAAAGACAAGAGTAATAGGGATAGTAACAATAGAATAACCATAATAATAACAGTTATAGCGATAATAATAATAGTAATAAGAATAATAATAAGAGTTATTAGCGATAATAATAATAGTTATAAGGATAATAATAACAGTTATAGCGATAATAATAATAGTTATAAGGATAAAGGCAAGAGTAATACGGATAGTAACAATAGAATAAGGATAATAATAACAGTTATAGCGATAATAATAATAACCGTTATAGCGATAATAATAATAGTAATAAGGATTAATAATAATAGTTATATGGATAAAGACAGGAGTAATACGGATAGCAACAATAGTAATAAGAATAATAATAACAGTTATAGCGATAATAATAATAGTAATAACAATAATAATAACAGTTATAGCGATAATAATAATAATAATAAGGATAATAATAATAGTTATAAGGAGAAAGACAAGAGGAATAGGGATAATAATAATAGTAACAAGAATAATAGTAACAGTTATACCGATAATAATAATAATAATAAGGATAATAATAACAGTTATAGCGATAATAATAATAATAATAAGGATAATAATAATAGTTATAATGATAAAGGCAAGAGTAATACGGATAGTAACAATAGAATAAGCATAATAATAACAGTTATAGCGGTAATAATAATAGTAATAAGAATAATAATAACAGTTGTAGCGATAATAATAATAGTTATAAGGAGAAAGACAAGAGGAATAGGGATAATAATAATAGTAACAAGAATAATAGTAACAGTTATAGCGACAATAATAATAATAATAAGGATAATAATAATAGTTATAAGGAGAAAGACAAGAGGAATAGGGATAATATAATAGTAACAAAAATAATAATAACAGTTATAGCGATAATAATAATAGTCATAAGGATAATGATAATAGTTATAAGGATAAAGACAAGAGTAATAGAGATAGTAACAATAGAATAAGCATAATAATAACAGTTATAGCGATAATAATAATAGTAATAAGGATAATAATAACAGTTATAGCCATAATAATAATAGTATTAAGGATAATAATAAGAGTTATAGCGATAATAATAATAGTTATAAGGATAAAGGCAAGAGTAATACGGATAGTAACAATAGAATAAGCATAATAAGAACAGTTATAGCGATAATAATAATAGTAATAACAATTATAATAACAGTTATAGCGATAATAATAATAGTAATAAGAATAATAATAACAGTTATAGCGATAATAATAATTATATTAAGCATAATAATAACAGTTATAGCGATAATAATAATAGTTATAAGGAGAAAGACAAGAGGAATAGGGATAATAAAAATAGTAACAAGAATAATAATAACAGTTATAGCGATAATAATAATAATAATAAGGATAATGGTAATAGTTATAAGGATAAAGACAAGAGTAATAGAGATAGTAACAATAGAATAAGCATAATAATAACAGTTATAGCGATAATAATAATAGTAATAAGGATAATAATAACAGTTATGGCGATAATAATAATAGTATTAAGGATAATAATAACAGTTATAGCGATAATAATAATAGTTATAAGGATAATTATAATAGTTATAAGGAGAAAGACAAGAGGAATAGGGATAATAATAGTAGTAACAAGAATAATAATAACAGTTATAGCGATAATAATAATAGTATTAAGGATAATGATAATAGTTATAAGGATAAAGACAAGAGTAATAGAGGTAGTAACAATAGAATAAGCATGATAATAACAGTTATAGCGATAATAATAATAGTTATAAGGATAAAGGCAAGAGTAATACGGATAGTAACAATAGAATAAGCATAATAAGAACAGTTATAGCGATAATAATAATAGTTATAAGGATAAAGGCAAGAGTAATACGGATAGTAATAATAGTAACAAAAATAATAATAACAGTTATAGCGATAATAATAATAGTCATAAGGATAATGATAATAGTTATAAGGATAAAGACAAGAGTAATAGAGATAGTAACAATAGAATAAGCATAATAATAACAGTTATAGCGATAATAATAATAGTAATAAGGATAATAATAACAGTTATAGCCATAATAATAATAGTATTAAGGATAATAATAAGAGTTATAGCGATAATAATAATAGTTATAAGGATAAAGGCAAGAGTAATACGGATAGTAACAATAGAATAAGCATAATAAGAACAGTTATAGCGATAATAATAATAGTAATAACAATTATAATAACAGTTATAGCGATAATAATAATAGTAATAAGAATAATAATAACAGTTATAGCGATAATAATAATTATATTAAGCATAATAATAACAGTTATAGCGATAATAATAATAGTTATAAGGAGAAAGACAAGAGGAATAGGGATAATAAAAATAGTAACAAGAATAATAATAACAGTTATAGCGATAATAATAATAATAATAAGGATAATGGTAATAGTTATAAGGATAAAGACAAGAGTAATAGAGATAGTAACAATAGAATAAGCATAATAATAACAGTTATAGCGATAATAATAATAGTAATAAGGATAATAATAACAGTTATGGCGATAATAATAATAGTATTAAGGATAATAATAACAGTTATAGCGATAATAATAATAGTTATAAGGATAATTATAATAGTTATAAGGAGAAAGACAAGAGGAATAGGGATAATAATAGTAGTAACAAGAATAATAATAACAGTTATAGCGATAATAATAATAGTATTAAGGATAAAGGCAAGAGTAATACGGACAGTAATAATAGTAACAAGAATAATAATAACAGTTATAGCGATAATAATAATAGTAATAAGGATAATAATAATAGTTATAAGGATATAGACAAGAGTAATAGGGATAGTAACAATAGAATAAGCATAATAATAACAGTTATAGCGATAATAATAATAGTAATAGGGATAATAATAACAGGTATAGCGATAATAATAATAGTAATATCAATAATAATAACAGTTATAGCGATAATAATAATAGTAATAAGGATTAATAATAACAGTTATATGGATAAAGACAAGAGTGATACGGATAGTAACAATGGTAATAAGAATAATTATAACTGTTATAGCGATAATAATAATAGTAACAAGAATAATAATAACAGTTATAGCGATAATAATAATAATAATAATAAGGATAATAATAACAGTTATAAGGGGAAAGACAAGAGGAATAGGGATAATAATAATAGTAACAAGAATAATAGTAACAGTTATAGCGATAATAATAATAATAATAAGGATAATAATAATAGTTATAACGAGAAAGACAAGAGTAATAGAGATAGTAACAATAGAATAAGCATAATAATAACAGTTATAGCGATAATAATAATAGTAATAAGGATAATAATAACAGTTATAGCGATAGTAATAATCGTAATAAGGATAATAATAATAGTTATAAGGATAAAGACAAGAGTAATAGGGATAGTAACAATAGAATAAGCATAATAATAACAGTTATAGCGATAATAATAATAGTAATAAGGATTAATAATAATAATTATATGGATAAAGACAGGAGTAATACGGATAGCAACAATAGTAATAAGAATAATAATAACAGTTATAGCGATAATAATAATAGTAACAAGAATAATAATAACAGTTATAGCGATCATAATAATAGTAATACGGATAATAATAACAGTTATAGCGATAATAATAATAGTAATGATGATAATAATAACAGTTATAGCGATAAAAATAATAGTATTAAGGATAATAGTAACAGTTATAGCGATAATAATAATAATAATAAGGATAATAATAATAGTTATAAGGAGAAAGACAAGAGTAATAGAGATAGTAACAATAGAATAAGCATAATAATAACAGTTATAGCGATAATAATAATAGTAATAAGGATAATAATAACAGTTATAGCGATAATAATAATAATAATAAGGATAATAATAATAGTTATAATGATAAAGGCATGAGTAATACGGATAGTAACAATAGAATAAGCAAAATAATAACAGTTATAGCGATAATAATAATAGCAATAAGAATAATAAAAACAGTTGTAGCGATAATAATAATAGTAATAAGGTTAATAATAACAGTTATAGCGATAATAATAATAGTAATAAGGATTAATAATAATAGTTATATGGATAAAGACAAGAGTAATACGGATAGCAACAATAGTAATAAGAATAATAATAACAGTTATAGCGATAATAATAATAATAATAAGGATAATAATAATAGTTATAAGGAGAAATAGAAGAGGAATAGGGATAATAATAATAGTAACAAGAATAATAGTAACAGTTATAGCGATAATAATAATAATAATAAGGATAATAATAATAGTTATAAGGAGAAAGACAAGAGGAATAGGGATAATAATAATAGTAACAAGAATAATAGTAACAGTTATAGCGATAATAATAACAGTAATAAGGATAATAATAATAGTTATAAGGATATAGACTAGAGTAGTAGGGATAGTAACAATAGAATAAGCATAATAATAACAGTTATAGCGATAATAATAATAGTAATAAGGATAATAATAACAGGTATAGCGATAATAATAATAATAATAATAAGGATAATAATAATAGTTATAAGGATAAAGGCAAGAGTAATACGGATAGTAACAATAGAATAAGCATACTAAGAACAGTTATAGCGATAATAATAATAGTAATAACAATTATAATAACAGTTATAGCGATAATAATAATAGTAATAAGAATAATAATAACAGTTATAGCGATAATAATAATAGTATTAAGCATAATAATAACAGTTATAGCGATAATAATATTAGTTATAAGGAGAAAGACAAGAGGAATAGGGATAATAAAAATAGTAACAAGAATAATAATAACAGTTATAGCGATAATAATAATAGTATTAAGGATAAAGGCAAGAGTAATACGGACAGTAATAATAGTAACAAGAATAATAATACCAGTTGTACCGATAATAATAATAGTAATAAGGATAATAATAATAGTTATAAGGATAAAGACAAGAGTAATAGGGATAGTAACAATAGAATAACCATAATAATAACAGTTATAGCGATAATAATAATAGTAATAAGAATAATAATAACAGTTATTAGCGATAATAATAATAGTTATAAGGATAATAATAACAGTTATAGCGATAATAATAATAGTTATAAGGATAAAGGCAAGAGTAATACGGATAGCAACAATAGAATAAGGATAATAATAACAGTTATAGCGATAATAATAATAGTAATAACAATAATAATAACCGTTATAGCGATAATAATAATAGTAATAAGGATTAATAATAATAGTTATATGGATAAAGACAGGAGTAATACGGATAGCAACAATAGTAATAAGAATAATAATAACAGTTATAGCGATAATAATAATAGTAATAACAATAATAATAACAGTTATAACGATAATAATAATAATAATATGGATAATAATAATAGTTATAAGGAGAAAGACAAGAGGAATAGGGATAATAATAATAGTAACAAGAATAATAATAACAGTTATAGCGATAATAATAATAGTACTAAGGATAAAGGCAAGAGTAATACGGACAGTGATAATAGTAACAAAAATAATAATAACAGTTATAGCGATAATAATAATAGTAATAAGGATAATAATAACAGTTATAGCGATAATAATAATAGTATTAAGGATAATAATAACAGTTATAGCGATAATAATAATAGTAATAAGGATAATAAAAACAGTTATAGCGATAATAATAATAGTAATAATGATAATAATAACAGTTATGGCGATAATAATAATAGTATTAAGGATAATAATAACAGTTATAGCGATAATAATAATAGTTATAAGGATAATTATAATAGTTATAAGGAGAAAGACAAGAGGAATAGGGATAATAATAGTAGTAACAAGAATAATAATAACAGTTATAGCGATAATAATAATAGTATTAAGGATAAAGGCAAGAGTAATACGGACAGTAATAATAGTAACAAGAATAATAATAGCAGTTATAGCGATAATAATGATAGTAATAAGGATAATAATAATAGTTATAAGGATATAGACAAGAGTAATAGGGATAGTAACAATAGAATAAGCATAATAATAACAGTTATTGCGATAATAATAATAGTAATAAGGATAATAATAACAGGTATAGCGATAATAATAATAGTAATATCAATAATAATAACAGTTATAGCGATAATAATAATAGTAATAAGGATTAATAATAACAGTTATATGGATAAAGACAAGAGTGATACGGATAGTAACAATGGTAATAAGAATAATTATAACTGTTATAGCGATAATAATAATAGTAACAAGAATAATAATAACAGTTATAGCGATAATAATAATAATAATAATAAGGATAATAATAACAGTTATAAGGGGAAAGACAAGAGGAATAGGGATAATAATAATAGTAACAAGAATAATAGTAACAGTTATAGCGATAATAATAATAATAATAAGGATAATAATAATAGTTATAACGAGAAAGACAAGAGTAATAGAGATAGTAACAATAGAATAAGCATAATAATAACAGTTATAGCGATAATAATAATAGTAATAAGGATAATAATAACAGTTATAGCGATAATAATAATAATGATAAGGATAATAATAATAGTTATAAGGAGAAAGACAAGAGGAATAGGGATAATAATAATAGTAACAAGAATAATAGTAACAGTTATAGCGATAATAATAATAATAATAAGGATAATAATAATAGTTATAAGGAGAAAGACAAAAGGAATAGGGATAATAATAATAGTAACAAGAATAATAATAACAGTTATAGCGATAATAATAATAGTACTAAGGATAAAGGCAAGAGTAATACGGACAGTAATAATAGTAACAAAAATAATAATAACAGTTATAGCGATAATAATAATAGTCATAAGGATAATGATAATAGTTATAAGGATAAAGACAAGAGTTATAGAGATAGTAACAATAGAATAAGCATAATAATAACAGTTATAGCGATAATAATAATAGTAATAAGGATAATAATAACAGTTATAGCGATAATAATAATAGTATTAAGGATTAATAATAATAGTTATATGGATAAAGACAAGAGTGATACGGATAGTAACAATGGTAATAAGAATAATAATAACAGTTATAGCGATAATAATATTAGTAACAAGAATAATAATAACAGTTATAGCGATAATAATAATAATGATAAGGATAATAATAATAGTTATAAGGAGAAAGACAAGAGGAATAGGGATAATAATAATAGTAACAAGAATAATAGTAACAGTTATAGCGATAATAATAATAATAATAAGGATAACAATAATAGTTATAAGGAGAAAGACAAGAGTAATAGAGATAAAAACAATAGAATAAGAGTAATAATAACAGTTATAGCGATAATAATAATAGTAATAAGGATAATAATAACAGTTATAGCGATAATAATAATAATAATAAGGATAATAATAATAGTTATAATGATAAAGGCAAGAGTAATACGGATAGTAACAATAGAATAAGCATAATAATAACAGTTATAGCGATAATAATAATAATAGTAATAAGAATAATAATAACAGTTGTAGCGATAATAATAATAGTTATAAGGAGAAAGACAAGAGTAATAGAGATAGTAACAATAGAATAAGTATAATAATAACAGTTATAGCGATAATAATAATAGTAATAAGGATAATAATAACAGTTATAGCGATAATAATAATAATTATAAGGATAATAATAATAGTTATAAGGAGAAAGACAAGAGGAATAGGTATAATATAATAGTAACAAGAATAATAATAACAGTTATAGCGATAATAATAATAGTAATAAGGATAATAATAACAGTTATAGCGATAGTAATAATCGTAATAAGGATAATAATAATAGTTATAAGGATAAAGACAAGAGAAATAGGGATATTAACAATAGAATAACCATAATAATAACAGTTATAGCGATAATAATAATAGTAATAAGAATAATAATAACAGTTATTAGCGATAATAATAATAGTTATAAGGATAAAGACAAGAGTAATACGGATAGTAACAATAGAATAAGGATAATAATAACAGTTATAGCGATAATAATAATAGTAATAACAATAATAATAACCGCTATAGCGATAATAATAATAGTAATAAGGATTAATAATAATAGTTACATGGATAAAGACAAGAGTAATACGGATAGCAACAATAGTAATAAGAATAATAATAACAGTTATAGCGATAATAATAATAATAATAAGGATAATAATAATAGTTATAAGGAGAAAGACAAGAGGAATAGGGATAATAAAAATAGTAACAAGAATAATAGTAACAGTTATAGCGATAATAATAATAATAATAAGGATAATAATAATAGTTATAAGGAGAAAGACAAAAGGAATAGGGATAATAATAATAGTAACAAGAATAATAATAACAGTTATAGCGATAATAATAATAGTACTAAGGATAAAGGCAAGAGTAATACGGACAGTAATAATAGTAACAAAAATAATAATAACAGTTATAGCGATAATAATAATAGTCATAAGGATAATGATAATAGTTATAAGGATAAAGACAAGAGTAATAGGGATAGGAACAATAGAATAACCATAATAATAACAGTTATAGCGATAATAATAACAGTAATAAGAATAATAATAACAGTTATTAGCGATAATAATAATAGTAATAAGGATTAATAATAATAGTTATATGGATAAAGACAAGAGTGATACGGATAGTAACAATGGTAATAAGAATAATAATAACAGTTATAGCGATAATAATAATAGTAACAAGAATAATAGTAACAGTTATAGCGATAATAATAATAATAATAAGGATAATAATAATAGTTATAAGGAGAAAGACAAGAGAAATAGAGATAGTAACAATAGAATCAGCATAACAATAACAGTTATAGCGATAATAATAATAATAATAAGGATAATAATAATAGTTATAATGATAAAGGCAAGAGTAGTACGGATAGTAACAATAGAATAAGCATAATAATAACAGTTATAGCGATAATAATTGTAGTAATAAGGATAATAATAACAGTTATAGCGATAATAATAATAATAATAAGGATAATAATAATAGTATTAAGGATAAAGGCAAGAGTAATACGGAGAGTAACAATAGTAACAAGAACAATAATAACAGTTATAGCGATAATGATAATAGTAATAAGGATAATAATAATAGTTATAAGGATATAGACAAGAGGAATTGGGATAATAATAATAGTAGCAAGAATAATAATAACAGTTATAGCGATAATAATAATAGTAATAAGGATAATAATAACAGGTATAGCGATAATAATAATAGTAATAAGGATTAATAATAATAGTTATATGGATAAAGACAAGAGTGATACGGATAGTAACAATGGTAATAAGAATAATAATAACAGTTATAGCGATAATAATATTACTAACAAGAATAATAATAACAGTTATAGCGATAATAATAATAATGATAAGGATAATAATAATAGTTATAAGGAGAAAGACAAGAGGAATAGGGATAATAATAATAGTAACAAGAGTAATAGTAACAGTTATAGCGATAATAATAATAATAATAAGGATAACAATAATAGTTATAAGGAGAAAGACAAGAGTAATAGAGATAAAAACAATAGAATAAGCGTAATAATAACAGTTATAGCGATAATAATAATAGTAATAAGGATAATAATAACAGTTATAGCGACAATAATAATAATAATAAGGATAATAATAATAGTTATAATGATAAAGGCAAGAGTAATACGGATAGTAACTATAGAATAAGCATAATAATAACAGTTATAGATCTAATAATAATAGTAATAAGAATAATAATAACAGTTGTAGCGATAATAATAATAGTAATAAGGATAATAATAGCAGTTATAGCGATAATAATAATAATTATAAGGATAATAATAATAGTTATAAGGAGAAAGACAAGAGGAATAGGTATAATATAATAGTAACAAGAATAATAATAACAGTTATAGCGATAATAATAATACTACTAAGGATAAAGGCAAGAGTAATACGGACAGTAATAATAGTAACAAGAATAATAATAACAGTTATAGCGATAATAATAATAGCCATAAGGATAATGATAATAGTTATAAGGATAAAGACAAGAGTAATAGAGATAGTAACAATAGAATCAGCGTAACAATAACAGTTATAGCGATAATAATAATAGTAATAAGGATAATAATAACAGTTATAGCGATAGTAATAATCGTAATAAGGATAATAATAATAGTTATAAGGATAAAGACAAGAGAAATAGGGATATTAACAATAGAATAACCATAATAATAACAGTTATAGCGATAATAATAATAGTAATAAGAATAATAATAACAGTTATTAGCGATAATAATAATAGTTATAAGGATAAAGACAAGAGTAATACGGATAGTAACAATAGAATAAGGATAATAATAACAGTTATAGCGATAATAATAATAGTAATAACAATAATAATAACCGCTATAGCGATAATAATAATAGTAATAAGGATTAATAATAATAGTTATATGGATAAAGACAAGAGTAATACGGATAGCAACAATAGTAATAAGAATAATAATAACAGTTATAGCGATAATAATAATAGTCATAAGGATAATGATAATAGTTATAAGGATAAAGACAAGAGTAATAGAGATAGTAACAATAGAATAAGCATAATAATAACAGTTATAGCGATAATAATAATAGTAATAAGGATAATAATAACAGTTATAGCGATAATAATAATAGTATTAAGGATAATAATAACAGTTATAGCGATAATAATAATAGTATTAAGGATAAAGGCAAGAGTAATACGGACAGTAATAATAGTAACAAGAATAATAATACCAGTTATAGCGATAATAATAATAGTAATAAGGATAATAATAATAGTTATAAGGATAAAGACAAGAGTAATAGGGATAGTAACAATAGAATAACCATAATAATAACAGTTATAGCGATAATAATAACAGTAATAAGAATAATAATAACAGTTATTAGCGATAATAATAATAGTAATAAGGATTAATAATAATAGTTATATGGATAAAGACAAGAGTGATACGGATAGTAACAATGGTAATAAGAATAATAATAACAGTTATAGCGATAATAATATTAGTAACAAGAATAATAATAACAGTTATAGCGATAATAATAATAATGATAAGGATAATAATAATAGTTATAAGGAGAAAGACAAGAGGAATAGGGATAATAATAATAGTAACAAGAATAATAGTAACAGTTATAGCGATAATAATAATAATAATAAGGATAACAATAATAGTTATAAGGAGAAAGACAAGAGTAATAGAGATAGTAACAATAGAATAAGTATAATAATAACAGTTATAGCGATAATAATAATAGTAATAAGGATAATAATAACAGTTATAGCGATAATAATAATAATTATAAGGATAATAATAATAGTTATAAGGAGAAAGACAACAGGAATAGGTATAATATAATAGTAACAAGAATAATAATAACAGTTATAGCGATAATAATAATAGTACTAAGGATAAAGGCAAGAGTAATACGGACAGTAATAATAGTAACAAGAATAATAATAACAGTTAAAGCGATAATAATAATAGCCATAAGGATAATGATAATAGTTATAGGGATAAAGACAAGAGTAATAGATATAGTAACAATAGAATCAGCGTAACAATAACAGTTATAGCGATAATAATAATAGTAATAAGGATAATAATAACAGTTATAGCGATAGTAATAATCGTAATAAGGATAATAATAATAGTTATAAGGATAAAGACAAGAGAAATAGGGATATTAACAATAGAATAACCATAATAATAACAGTTATAGCGATAATAATAATAGTAATAAGAATAATAATAACAGTTATTAGCGATAATAATAATAGTTATAAGGATAAAGACAAGAGTAATACGGATAGTAACAATAGAATAAGGATAATAATAACAGTTATAGCGATAATAATAACAGTAATAAGAATAATAATAACAGTTATTAGCGATAATAATAATAGTAATAAGGATTAATAATAATAGTTATATGGATAAAGACAAGAGTGATACGGATAGTAACAATGGTAATAAGAATAATAATAACAGTTATAGCGATAATAATAATAGTAACAAGAATAATAGTAACAGTTATAGCGATAATAATAATAATAATAAGGATAATAATAATAGTTATAAGGAGAAAGACAAGAGAAATAGAGATAGTAACAATAGAATCAGCATAACAATAACAGTTATAGCGATAATAATAATAATAATAAGGATAATAATAATAGTTATAATGATAAAGGCAAGAGTAGTACGGATAGTAACAATAGAATAAGCATAATAATAACAGTTATAGCGATAATAATTGTAGTAATAAGGATAATAATAACAGTTATAGCGATAATAATAATAATAATAAGGATAATAATAATAGTATTAAGGATAAAGGCAAGAGTAATACGGAGAGTAACAATAGTAACAAGAACAATAATAACAGTTATAGCGATAATGATAATAGTAATAAGGATAATAATAATAGTTATAAGGATATAGACAAGAGGAATTGGGATAATAATAATAGTAGCAAGAATAATAATAACAGTTATAGCGATAATAATAATAGTAATAAGGATAATAATAACAGGTATAGCGATAATAATAATAGTAATAAGGATTAATAATAATAGTTATATGGATAAAGACAAGAGTGATACGGATAGTAACAATGGTAATAAGAATAATAATAACAGTTATAGCGATAATAATATTACTAACAAGAATAATAATAACAGTTATAGCGATAATAATAATAATGATAAGGATAATAATAATAGTTATAAGGAGAAAGACAAGAGGAATAGGGATAATAATAATAGTAACAAGAGTAATAGTAACAGTTATAGCGATAATAATAATAATAATAAGGATAACAATAATAGTTATAAGGAGAAAGACAAGAGTAATAGAGATAAAAACAATAGAATAAGCGTAATAATAACAGTTATAGCGATAATAATAATAGTAATAAGGATAATAATAACAGTTATAGCGACAATAATAATAATAATAAGGATAATAATAATAGTTATAATGATAAAGGCAAGAGTAATACGGATAGTAACAATAGAATAAGCATAATAATAACAGTTATAGATCTAATAATAATAGTAATAAGAATAATAATAACAGTTGTAGCGATAATAATAATAGTAATAAGGATAATAATAGCAGTTATAGCGATAATAATAATAATTATAAGGATAATAATAATAGTTATAAGGAGAAAGACAAGAGGAATAGGTATAATATAATAGTAACAAGAATAATAATAACAGTTATAGCGATAATAATAATACTACTAAGGATAAAGGCAAGAGTAATACGGACAGTAATAATAGTAACAAGAATAATAATAACAGTTATAGCGATAATAATAATAGCCATAAGAATAATGATAATAGTTATAAGGATAAAGACAAGAGTAATAGAGATAGTAACAATAGAATCAGCGTAACAATAACAGTTATAGCGATAATAATAATAGTAATAAGGATAATAATAACAGTTATAGCGATAGTAATAATCGTAATAAGGATAATAATAATAGTTATAAGGATAAAGACAAGAGAAATAGGGATATTAACAATAGAATAACCATAATAATAACAGTTATAGCGATAATAATAATAGTAATAAGAATAATAATAACAGTTATTAGCGATAATAATAATAGTTATAAGGATAAAGACAAGAGTAATACGGATAGTAACAATAGAATAAGGATAATAATAACAGTTATAGCGATAATAATAATAGTAATAACAATAATAATAACCGCTATAGCGATAATAATAATAGTAATAAGGATTAATAATAATAGTTATATGGATAAAGACAAGAGTAATACGGATAGCAACAATAGTAATAAGAATAATAATAACAGTTATAGCGATAATAATAATAGTCATAAGGATAATGATAATAGTTATAAGGATAAAGACAAGAGTAATAGAGATAGTAACAATAGAATAAGCATAATAATAACAGTTATAGCGATAATAATAATAGTAATAAGGATAATAATAACAGTTATAGCGATAATAATAATAGTATTAAGGATAATAATAACAGTTATAGCGATAATAATAATAGTATTAAGGATAAAGGCAAGAGTAATACGGACAGTAATAATAGTAACAAGAATAATAATACCAGTTATAGCGATAATAATAATAATAGTAATAAGGATAATAATAATAGTTATAAGGATAAAGACAAGAGTAATAGGGATAGTAACAATAGAATAACCATAATAATAACAGTTATAGCGATAATAATAACAGTAATAAGAATAATAATAACAGTTATTAGCGATAATAATAATAGTAATAAGGATTAATAATAATAGTTATATGGATAAAGACAAGAGTGATACGGATAGTAACAATGGTAATAAGAATAATAATAACAGTTATAGCGATAATAATATTAGTAACAAGAATAATAATAACAGTTATAGCGATAATAATAATAATGATAAGGATAATAATAATAGTTATAAGGAGAAAGACAAGAGGAATAGGGATAATAATAATAGTAACAAGAATAATAGTAACAGTTATAGCGATTAATAGATAATAATAATAAGGATAACAATAATAGTTATAAGGAGAAAGACAAGAGTAATAGAGATAGTAACAATAGAATAAGTATAATAATAACAGTTATAGCGATAATAATAATAGTAATAAGGATAATAAATAACAGTTATAGCGATAATATAATAATTATAAGGATAATAATAATAGTTATAAGGAGAAAGACAACAGGAATAGGTATAATATAATAGTAACAAGAATAATAATAACAGTTATAGCGATAATAATAATAGTACTAAGGATAAAGGCAGAGTAATACGGACAGTAATAATAGTAACAAGAATAATAATAACAGTTAAAGCGATAATAATAATAGCCATAAGGATATGATATAGTTATAGGGATAAGACAAGAGTAATAGATATAGTAACAATAGAATCAGCGTAACAATAACAGTTATAGCGATAATAATAATAGTAATAAGGATAATAATAACAGTTATAGCGATAGTAATAATCGTAATAAGGATAATAATAATAGTTATAAGGATAAAGACAAGAGAAATAGGGATATTAACAATAGAATAACCATAATAATAACAGTTATAGCGATAATAATAATAGTAATAAGAATAATAATAACAGTTATTAGCGATAATAATAATAGTTATAAGGATAAAGACAAGAGTAATACGGATAGTAACAATAGAATAAGGATAATAATAACAGTTATAGCGATAATAATAATAGTAATAACAATAATAATAACCGCTATAGCGATAATAATAATAGTAATAAGGATTAATAATAATAGTTATATGGATAAAGACAAGAGTAATACGGATAGCAACAATAATAATAAGAATAATAATAACAGTTATAGCGATAATAATAATAATAATAAGGATAATAATAATAGTTATAAGGAGAAAGACAAGAGGAATAGGGATAATAATAATAGTAACAAGAATAATAGTAACAGTTATAGCGATAATAATAACAGTAATAAGGATAATAATAATAGTTATAAGGATATAGACTAGAGTAGTAGGGATAGTAACAATAGAATAAGCATAATAATAACAGTTATAGCGATAATAATAATAGTAATAAGGATAATAATAACAGTTATAGCGATAATAATAATAGTATTAAGGATAATAATAACAGTTATAGCGATAATAATAATAGTTATAAGGATAAAGGCAAGAGTAATACGGATAGTAATAATAGTAACAAAAATAATAATAACAGTTATAGCGATAATAATAATAGTCATAAGGATAATGATAATAGTTATAAGGATAAAGACAAGAGTAATAGAGATAGTAACAATAGAATAAGCATAATAATAACAGTTATAGCGATAATAATAATAGTAATAAGGATAATAATAACAGTTATAGCCATAATAATAATAGTATTAAGGATAATAATAACAGTTATAGCGATAATAATAATAGTATTAAGGATAAAGGCAAGAGTAATACGGACAGTAATAATAGTAACAAGAATAATAATACCAGTTGTACCGATAATAATAATAGTAATAAGGATAATAATAATAGTTATAAGGATAAAGGCAAGAGTAATAGGGATAGTAACAATAGAATAACCATAATAATAACAGCTATAGCGATAATAATAATAGTAATAAGAATACTAATAACAGTTATTAGCGATAATAATAATAGTTATAAGGATAATAATAACAGTTATAGCGATAATAATAATAGTTATAAGGATAAAGGCAAGAGTAATACGGATAGTAACAATAGAATAAGGATAATAATAACAGTTATAGCGATAATAATAATAGTAATAACAATAATAATAACCGCTATAGCGATAATAATAATAGTAATAAGAATAATAATAACAGTTATAGCGATAATAATAATAGTATTAAGCATAATAATAACAGTTATAGTGATAATAATAATAGTTATAAGGAGAAAGACAAGAGGAATAGGGATAATAAAAATAGTAACAAGAATAATAACAACAGTTATAGCGATAATAATAATAATAATAAGGATAATTATAATAGTTATAAGGAGAAAGACAAGAGGAATAGGGATAATAATAGTAGTAACAAGAATAATAATAACAGTTATAGCGATAATAATAATAGTATTAAGGGTAAAGGCAAGAGTAATACGGACAGTAATAATAGTAACAAGAATAATAATACCAGTTGTACCGATAATAATAATAGTAATAAGGATAATAATAATAGTTATAAGGATAAAGACAAGAGTAATAGGGATAGTAACAATAGAATAACCATAATAATAACAGTTATAGCGATAATAATAATAGTAATAAGAATAATAATAAGAGTTATTAGCGATAATAATAATAGTTATAAGGATAATAATAACAGTTATAGCGATAATAATAATAGTTATAAGGATAAAGGCAAGAGTAATACGGATAGTAACAATAGAATAAGGATAATAATAACAGTTATAGCGATAATAATAATAACCGTTATAGCGATAATAATAATAGTAATAAGGATTAATAATATTAGTTATATGGATAAAGACAGGAGTAATAGCGATAGCAACAATAGTAATAAGAATATAATAACAGTTATAGCGATAATAATAATAGTAATAACAATAATAATAACAGTTATAGCGATAATAATAATAATAATAAGGATAATAATAATAGTTATAGGAGAAAGACAAGAGGAATAGGGATAATAAGTAATAGTAACAAGAATAATAGTAACAGTTATACCGATAATAATATAATAATAAGGATAATATAATAGTTATAAGGAGAAGGACAAGAGGAATAGGGATAATAATAATAGTAACAAGAATAATAATAACAGTTATAGCGATATAATAATAGTCCATAAGGATAATGATAATAGTTATAGGATAAGACAAGAGTAATAGAGATAGTAACAATAGAATAAGCATGATAATAACAGTTATAGCGATAATTAATAATAGTTATAAGGATAAAGGCAAGAGTAATACGGATGTAACAATAGAATAAGCATAATAAACAGTTATAGCGATAATAATAATAGTTATAAGGATAAAGGCAAGAGTAATACGGATAGTATAATAGTAACAAAAATAATAATAACAGTTATAGCGATAATAATAAGTATCAAAGGATAATGATAAAGTTATAAGGATAAAGACAAGAGTAATAGAGATAGTAACAATAGAATAAGCATAATAATAACAGTATAGCGATAATAATAAGTATAAGGATAATAATAACAGTTATAGCCATAATAATAATAGTATTAAGAGATAATAATAAGAGTTATAAGCGATAATAATAATAGTTATAAGGATAAAGGCAAGAGTAATACGGATAGTAACAATAGAATAAGCATAATAAGAACAGTTATAGCGATAATATAATAGTAATAACAATTATAATACAGTTACTAGCGATAATAATAATAGTAATAAGAATAATGATAACAGTTATAGCGATAATAATAATAGTATTAACGCATAATAATAACAGTTATAGCGATAATAATAATAGTTATAAGGAGAAAGACAAGAGGAATAGGGTAATAAAAATTAGTAACAAGAATAATAATAACAGTTATAGCGATAATAATAATAGTATTAAGGATAAAGGCAAGAGTAATACGGACAGTATAATAGTAACAAGAATAATAATACCAGTTGTACCGATATAATAATAGTAATAAGGATAATAATAATAGTTATAAGGATAAAGCAAGAGTAATAGGGATAGTAACAATAGAATAACCATAATAATAACAGCTATAGCGATAATAATAATAGTAATAAGAATACTAATAACAGTTATTAGCGATAATAATAATAGTTATAAGGATAATAATAACAGTTATAGCGATAATAATAATGATTATAAGGATAAAAAAAGGGCAAGAGTAATACGGATAGTAACAATAGAATAAGCATAATAAGAACAGTTATAGCGATAATAATAATAGTAATAACAATAATAATAACCGTTATAGCGATAATAATAATAGTAATAAGGATTATAATAACAGGTATAGCGATAATAATAATAATAATAAGGATAATAATAATAGTTATAAGGAGAAAGACAAGAGGAATAGGGATAATAATAATAGTAACAAGAATAATAATAACAGTTATAGCGATAATAATATAGTAATAAGGATAATATAACAGTTATAAGCGATAATAATAATAGTAATAATGATAATAATAACAGTTATAGCGATAAAAATAATAGTATTAAGGTAATAATAACAGTTATAGCGATAATAATAATAGTTATAAGGATAAAGGCAAGGTAATACGGATAGTAACATAGAATAAGCATAATAAGAACAGTTATAGCGATAATAATAATAGTAATAACAATTATAATAACAGTTATAGCGATAATAATAATAGTAATAAGAATAATAATAACAGTTATAGCGATAATAATAATAGTTAAAAGCATAATAATAACAGTTATAGCGATAATAATAATAGTTATAAGGAGAAAGACAAGAGGAATAGGGATAATAAAAATAGTAACAAGAATAATAACAACAGTTATAGCGATATAATAATAATAATAAGGATAATGGTAATAGTTATAAGGATAAAGACAAGAGTAATAGGATAGTAACAATAGAATAAGCATAATAATAACAGTTTAGCGATAATAATAATAGTAATAAGGATAATAATAACAGTTATGGCGATAATAATAATAGTATTAAGGATAATAATAACAGTTATAGCGATAATAATAATAGTTATAAGGATAATTATAATAGTTATAAGGAGAAAGACAAGAGGAATAGGGATAATAATAGTAGTAACAAGAATAATAATAACAGTTATAGCGATAATAATAATAGTATTAAGGATAAGGCAAGAGTAATACGGACAGTAATAATAGTAACAAGAATAATAATAGCAGTTATAGCGATAATAATGATAGTAATAAGGATAATAATAATAGTTATAAGGATATAGACAAGAGTAAAAGGGATAGTAACAATAGAATAAGCATAATAATAACAGTTATTGCGATAATAATAATAGTAATAAGGATAATAATAACAGGTATAGCGATAATAATAATAGTAATATCAATAATAATAACAGTTATAGCGATAATAATAATAGTAATAAGGATAATAATAACAGTTATATGGATAAAGACAAGAGTGATACGGATAGTACAATGGTAATAAGAATAATTATAACTGTTATAGCGATAATAATAATAGTAACAAGAATAATAATAACAGTTATAGCGATAATAATAATAATAATAATAAGGATAATAATAACAGTTATAAGGGAAGACAAGAGGAATAGGGATAATAATAATAGTAACAAGAATAATAGTAACAGTTATAGCGATAATAATAATAATAATATGGATAATAATAATAGTTATAACGAGAAAAGACAAGAGTAATAGAGATAGTAACAATAGAATAAGCATAATAATAACAGTTATAGCGATAATAATAATAGTAATAAGGATAATAATAACAGTTATAGGCGATAGTAATAATCGTATAAGGATAATAATAATAGTTATAAGGATAAAGACAAGAGTAATAGGGATAGTAACAATAGAATAAGCATAATAATAACAGTTATAGCGATAATAATAATAGTAATAAGGATTAATAATAATAATTATATGGATAAAGACAGGAGTAATACGGATAGCAACAATGGTAATAAGAATAATTATAACAGTTATAGCGATATAATAATAGCTATAAGGATAAAGGCAAGAGTATACGGATAGTAACAATAGAATAAGCATAATAAGAACAGTTATAGCGATAATAATAATAGTAATAACAATTATAATACAGTTATAGCGATATAATAATAATAATATGGATAATAATAATAGTTATAAGGAGAAAGACAAGAGGAATAGGGATAATAATAATAGTAACAAGAATAATAATAACAGTTATAGCGATAATAATAATAGTAACTAAGGATAAAGGAAAGAGTAATACGGACAGTAATAATAGTAACAAAAATAATAATAACAGTTATAGCGATAATATATAGTCATAAGGATAATGATAATAGTTATAAGGATAAAGACAAGAGTAATAGAGATAGTAACAATAGAATAAGCATAATAATAACAGTTATAGCGATAATAATAATAGTAATAAGGATAATAATAACAGTTATAGCGATAATAATAATAGTATTAAGGATAATAATAACAGTTATAGCGATAATAATAATAGTAATAAGGATAATAATAACAGTTATTGCGATAATAATAATAGTAATACGGATAATAATAACAGGTATAGCGATAATAATAATAGTAATATCAATAATAATAAGAGTTATAGCGATAATAATAATAGTAATAAGGATTAATAATACAGTTATAGCGATAGTAATAATCGTAATAAGGATAATAATAATAGTTATAAGGATAAAGACAAGAGTAATACGGATAGTAACAATAGAATAAGGATAATAATAACAGTTATAGCGATAATAATAATAGTAATAACAATAATAATAACCGTTACAGCGATAATAATAATAGTAATAAGGATTAATAATAATAGTTATAATGATAAGGCAAGAGTAATACGGATAGTAACAATAGAATAAGCATAATAATAACAGTTATAGCGATAATAATAATAGTAATAAGAATAATAATAACAGTTATAGCGATTATAATAATAGTTATAAGGAGCAAGACAAGAGGAATAGGGATAATAATAATAGTAACAAGAATATAATAACAGTTATAGCGATAATAATAATAGTACTAAGGATAAAGGCAAGAGTAATACGGACAGTAATATTACTAACAAAAATAATAATAACAGTTATAGCGATAATAATAATAGTCATAAGGATAATGATAATAGTTATAAGGATAAAGACAAGAGTAATAGAGATAGTAACAATAGAATAAGCATAATAATAACAGTTATAGCGATAATAATAATAGTTATAAGGATAAAGGCAAGAGTAATACGGATAGTAACAATAGAATAAGCATAATAAGAACAGTTATAGCGATAATAATAATAGTAATAAGAATATAATAACAGTTATAGCGATAATAATAACAGTATAAAGCATAATAATACAGTTATAGCGATAATAATAATAGTTATAAGGAGAAAGACAAGAGAATAGGGATAATAAAAATAGTAACAAGAATAATAACAACAGTTATAGCGATAATAATAATAATAATAAGGATAATGATAATAGTTATAAGGATAAAGACAAGAGTAATAGAGATAGTAACGATAGAATAAGCATAATAATAACAGTTATAGCGATAATAATAATAGTAATAAGGATAATAATAACAGGTATAGCGATAATAATAATAATAATAGTAAGGATAATATAATAGTTATAAGGATAAGACAACAGTAATACGGATAGTAACAATAGAATAAGGATAATAATAACAGTTATAGCGATAATAATAATAGTAATAGCCATAATAATAACAGTTATAGCGATAATAATATAGTAATAAGGATAATAATAATAGTTATATGGATAAAGACAGGAGTGATACGGATAGTAACAATGGTAATAAGAATAATTATAACAGTTATAGCGATAATAATAATAGTTTATAAGGATAAAGGCAAGAGTAATACGGATAGTAACAATAGAATAAGCATAATAAGAACAGTTATAGCGATAATAATAATAGTAATAACAATTATAATAACAGTTATAGCGATAATAATAATAGTAATAAGAATAATAATAACAGTTATAGCGATAATAATAATAGTATCAAGCATAATAATAACAGTTTATAGCGATAATAATAATAGTTATAAGGAGAAAGACAAGAGTAATAGAGATAGTAACAATAGAATAAGCATAATAATAACAGTTATAGCGATAATAATAATAGTAATAAGGATAATAATAACAGTTATAGCGATAATAATAATAATAATAAGGATAATATAATAGTTATGATGATAAAGGCAAGAGTAATACGGATAGTAACAATAGAATAAGCATAATATAACAGTTATAGCGATAATAATAATAGTAATAAGAATAATAATAACAGTTATAGCGATTATAATAATAGTTATAAGGAGAAAGACAAGAGGAATAGGGATAATAATAATAGTAACAAGAATAATAATAACAGTTATAGCGATAATAATAATAGTACTAAGGATAAAGGCAAGAGTAATACGGACAGTAATAATACTAACAAAAATAATAATAACAGTTATAGCGATAATAATAATAGTCATAAGGATAATGATAATAGTTATAAGGATAAAGACAAGAGTATAGAGATAGTAACAATAGAATAAGCATAATAATAACAGTTATAGCGATAATAATATAGTTATAAGGATAAAGGCAAGAGTAATACGGATAGTAACAATAGAATAAGCATAATAAGACAGTTATAGCGATAATAATATAGTAATAAGAATAATAATAACAGTTATAGCGATAATAATAATAGTATAAAG